>JANJXV010001111.1:92500-145000 GCA_024803745.1 Megascapheus bottae
AACCCTTGCCCTTACCCTAAACCTAACCCTAAACCTAAACCTTATTCTTACCCTAATCCTAACCCTAACATTAATTCTAACCCTAACCCTAACCCTAAACCTTACCCTAACCCTAACCTTAATCCTTACCCTAACTCTAACCCTAACCCTAACCCTTACCCTAACCCTAAACCTGAGCCTAATCATAACCATAATCCTTACCCTTACCCTAACCCTAACCCTAAACCTAACCCTAACCCTCACCTGAAACGTAACCCTTACCCTAACCCTAACCTTAACCCTAAACCTAACCATAACCCTAACCCTTACCCTAACCCTATCCCTAACCCTACACTAACCCTATCCTAAACTTTACCCTTACTCGAACCCTAACCCTAACCCTAACCCTAACCTTTACCCTTACACTAACCCTAACCCTAACCCTAACTCTAACCCCTAACCCTAAACCTAACCTTTAACATAACACTTACCCTAACTCTAACCCTAAATCTAACCCTTACCCTTACCCTAACCCTAAGCCTAACCTTAATGCTAACCCTAACCCTAAACCGAAACCTAATCCTTACCCTAACCCTAACCCTAACGCTAAACCTAACCCTTACCCTTACCCTAACCCTAACCCTAAACTTAATGCTAACCCTAACCATAACCCTAACCCTTACCCTAACCCTAACCCTAATCCTTGCCCTAACCCTAACCCTAACCCTAAACCTAACCCTAACCCTTTCCCTAAACCTAACCTTAACCCTAAACCTAACCCTAACCCTAAACCTAAACCTGACCCTTACCCTTACTCTAATCTTAACCCTAAACCTAAACCTAACCCTAACCCTAACCCCTAACCCTAACCCTTACCCTTACCCTAAACCTAACCCTAACCCTTACCCTTAACCTTACCCTAACCCTAACCCTAACTCTAATCTAACCATAACCCTCATCCTAAGCCTTACCCTCACCCTAACCCTAACGCTAACCTTAACCCCTAACCCCAGCACTTACCCTAACCCTAACCCTAACCCTCACCCTTACCCTAACCCTAACCCTAATCCTTACCCTAACTCTAACCCTAAAGCTAACCCTAACCCTTTCCCTAACCCTAACCTTAACCCTAAACCTAACCCTAACGCTAACACTAACCCGAACCCTAACCCTCACCCTTACCCTTACTCTAAACCTAACCTTAAACCTAACCGTAACCCTAAACCTAACCCCTAACCCTAACTCTTACCCTTATCCTATCCCTAACACTAACCCTAAACCTAACACTTACCCTAACCCTAACCCTAACCCTAACCCCAACCCTAACTATTACCTTACCCTAACCCTAACCCTAACTCTTACCCAAACCCTAACACTAAGCCAACCCTAACCGCTAATACTAACCCTAACCCTAAACCAAAACCTAACCCCTAATCCTAACACTTACCCTTACGCTGTCCCTAACCCTAACCCTAAAACTTACCCTAACCCTAACCTTACACTTACCCTAACCATAACTCTAACTCTAACACTAAACCTAACCCTTACCCTAACCCTTACCCTCACCCTAACCCTAACCCTAAAAGTAACACCTAACCCTAACCCTTACCCTAACCCTAACCCTAAACCTAACCTTAACCCTGAAGCTAACCCTAAACCTTACCCTTACCTTAACCCTAAACCTAACACTAACCCTAAACCTAACCCTTAACCTTACTCTAAACCTTAATGCTAACCCTAACTCTAACCCTTACCCTAACCCTAACCCTTACCCTAACCCTAACCCTAACCCTAACCCTAACCCTAACCTTAACCCTTACACTTACCTTAACCCTAATCCTACACCTAAACCTAACCCTAATCCTAACCCTAAACCTAACCCTAACCCTAACCCTTACTGTTAACCTAACCCTAACCCTAAACCTAAACCTAACCCTGACACTTACCCTTACACTAACCCTAACCCTAACCCTAACCCTTACCCTAACGCTAACCCTAACACTAAACCCTAACCCTACCCTAACCCTAACCCTAACCCTTACCCAAACACTAACCCTAAACCTTACCCTTACCCTAACCCTATCCCTAACCCTAACACTAACCCTAGCCTTAACCCTAACCCTAACCCTAACCCTTACCCTAACCCTAACCCTAACCCTAACCCTTACCCTTACCCTAACCCTAACCCCAACCTTAATGCTAACCTAACCCTAACCCTAAACCTAACCCTAACCCTAACAGTTACCTTGACCCTAAGGCTAACCCTAAACCGAAACCTAACCCTAATCCTAACCCTAACCCTAAATCTAACCCTAAATTTAACCCTTACCCTAACACTATCCCTTACCCTTACCCTAACCCTAACACTAAACCTAACCCTAACCCTAACTAATCCTTACCCTCACCCTAACCCTAAACCTAACACTAACGCTAACCCTAACCTTAACCCTTACCTTTACCCTAACCCTAAACCTAACCCAAACCCTAACCCTAATCCTAACACTTACCCTTACCCTAACCCTTACCCTTACCCTAACCCTAACCGTAACCCTAACCCTTACCGTAACCCTAACCCTAACCCTAACCCTAACCCTTACACTAACCCTAACCGTAACCCTAACCCTAACCCTTACACTAACCCTAAGCCTAACCCTAATCCCTATACCTAACCCTTACCCTAAACCTAACCCTAACCCCTAATCCTAACCCTTACCCTAACCCTAACCCTAACCCTAACCCTTACCCTAAATCTAACCCTAACTCTAACACTAACCCTAACACAAACCCTAACCCTTACCCTAACCCTAACCCTAACCCTAACCCTTAGCCTAACCCTAACCCTAACCCTAACCTTAACACTAACCCTAACACTAACCCCAAACCTTACCCTTACCCTAACCCTCTCCCTAACCCTAACACTATCCCTAGCCTTAACCTTAACCCTAACATTAACCCTTACCCTAACCCTAACCCTAACCCTTCCCCTTCCCCTAACCCTAACCCTAAACCTAACTCTAACATTAATTCTAAGCCTTACACTTACTCTAACCCTAAGCCAAACCCTAAACCTTACCCTTACCCTAACCCTAACCCTAAACCTAACACTAACCCTAACACTAACCCCAAACCTTACACTTACCCTAACCCTCTCCCTAACCCTAACACTAACCCTAGCCTTAACCCTAACCCTAACATTAACCCTTACCCTAACCCTAACCCTAACCCTCACCCTTCCCCTTACCCTAACCCTAACCCTAAACCTAAATCTAACATTAATCCTAAGCCTTACACTTACTCTAACCCTAACCCTAACCCTAACCCTTACCCTTACCCTAACCCTAACACTAACCCTAACCCTAATTCTAACAGTTACCCCTACCCTAACCCTAACCCTAACCCTAACCTTTCCCTAACCCTAAAACTTACCCTAACCCTCTCCCTAACCCTACACTAACCCTATCCAAAACTTTACCCTTACTCTAACCCTAACCCTAACCCTAACCCTTACCCTTACACTAACCCTAACCTTAACCCTAACCCTAACCATAACCCTAACCCTTACCCTAACCCTATCCCTAACCCTACACTAACCCTATCCCAAACTTTACCCTTACTCTAACCCTAACCCTAACCCTAACCTTACCCTTACAGTAACCCTAACAATAACCCTAACTCTAACCCATAAACCTAACCCTAACCCTAACCTCAACACTAACCCTAACCCTAACCCTAACCCTAACCCCAAACCTAACTCTAAAGCTAAACCTTACCCTTATCCTAAACCTAACCCTAAACCTAACCCTAACCCTAACCCTAACCCTCACCCGAAACCTAACCCTTACCCTAACCCTAACCTTAACCCTAACCCGAACCATAACCCTAACCCTTACCCTAACCCTATCCCTAACCCTACAATAACCCTATCCTAAACTTTACCCTTACTCTAACCCTAACCCTAACCCTAACCCTAACCCTTACCTTTACACAAACCCTAAACCTAACCCTAACTCTAACCCCTAACCCTAACCCTAACCTTAAACATAACACTTACCCTAACCGTAACCTTACCCTAAATCTAACCCTTACCCTTACCCTAACCCTAACCCTAACCCTAAACCTATCCTTTACTCTTACCCTAACCCTAACCCGAAACCTCACCCTAACCGTAACCCCCAACCCTAACCCTTACCCTAACCCTTACCCTTACCCTAACCCTAACCCTAACCCTTACCCTAACCCTTACCCTTAACATAACCCTAACCCTACCACTAACCCTAACCCTAAATCTAACCAGAAGCCTTACCCTAACCCTAACCCTAACCCTTAGCCTAACCCTAACCCTAACCCTAACCTCAACACTAACCCTAACCCTAACCCTAACCCTAACCCCAAACCTAACTCTAACGCTAAACCTTACCCTTATCCTAAACCTAACCCTAACCCTAACCCTGACCCCTAACCCTAACCCTAACGTTCACCCTTACCCTAACCCTAACCCTATCCCTAAACCTATCCTTTACTCTTACCCTAACCCTAACCCGAAACCTCACCCTAACCGTAACCCCCAACCCTAACCCTTACCCTAACCCTTACCCTTACCCTAACCCTAACCCTAACCCTAACCCTAACCTTTTCACTTACCCTAACGCTAACCCTAAACTTAATCGCAACCATAAACCTACCCCAGCCCTAACCCTAACCGTTACCCTAACCCTGACCCTAACCCTAAATCTAACCCTTATCCTAAACCTAACCCTAACCTAACCCTAAACCTAATCCAAAACCTAACCCTAACCTTTACCCTAACCCTAACCCTAACCCAAAACCTAACCCTAACACTTATCCTAACCCTAACCCTAACCGTAACCCTAAACCTAACCCTAAACCTAAACCTAACCCTAACCCTAACCCTAACCCTAATACTAACACCTAACCCTAATCCTAACCCTAAACCTAACCCTAACTCTTACCCTTATCCTAACCCTATCCCTAACGCAAAGCCTTATCCTCACCCAAAACCCTATCCTAACCCTAACCCTAACCCTGACCGAACCCTTATCCTTACCCTAACCCTAACCCTAAAACTAACCTAAAACTTACCCTAAATCTAAACTTAACCCCTAACCCTAACCCTTACCGTAACCCTAACCCTAACCCTAAACCTTACCCTTAACCTAACATTAACCGTATATCTATCCCTAACCCTAACCCTAACCCTTACCCTAACCCTAACCCTAACCCTTAACCTTACCCTAACCCTAACCATAAACCTAAACCTAACCATTACCCTTACCCTAACCCTAACCCTAAACCGAACCCTGACCCTAACCCTATCCCTTACCCTAACCTTAACCCTAATCCTAACCCTAATCCTTACCCTTACCCTAACCCTAACCCTAAACTTAACCCTAACCCTAACCCTAAGCCTAACCCTAACCCGTATCGTTACCCTAACCCTAAATCTCACCTTAAGCCGAACCCTAATCCTAAACCTAACCCTTACCCTTAGCCTAACCCTAACCCTAAACTTAAACCTAACCCTAACCCTATCCCTAACCCTATACCTTACCCGTAGCCTAACCCTAACCCTAAACCTAACCCTAACCCTTACCCTTACCCTAACCCTAACCCTGATCTTAACCCTAACCCTAACCCTGAACCTAACCTTTACCTTAACCCTAACCCTAATACTAACCTTAACCCTAACCCTTACCCTAACCCTAACCGTAACCCTTACCCTTACCCTAAACCTAAACCTAACCCTAACCCTAACCCTAATCCTTACCCTAACCGTAACACTAACCCTAAAACTAACACTTACCCTTACCCTAACCCTAACCCTAACCCTAACCCTTATCCTAAACCTAACCCTTACCCTAAACCTAAACCTTACCCTCAAACTAACCCTAACCCTAACCCTAACCCTAACACTTACCCTAAGCCTAACCCTAACCCTCACCCTCACCCTTAACCTAACCCTAACCCTAACCCTAAGGCTAACCCTTATCCTAACCGTAACTGTAACCCTAACCCTAACCCTAACCGTAACTCTTACCCTTATCCTAACCCAAACCCTAACCCTACCCCTAAACCTAACCCTAACCCTAACCCCTAACCCTAACCCTAACCCTAACTCTTACCCTTATCCTAACCCTGAAGCTAACCCTAAGCCTTACCCTTACCATAACTGTAACATTAACCCAAACACTAACACATATATTACCCTAACCCTAATCTTACCCTAACCATAACCCTTACCCTAACCCTAACCCTTCAACTAACCCTAACCCTAACCCTAACCCTAACACTTACCCTAGCCCTAACCCTTACACTTACCCTAACCTAACCCTAAACCTAACCCTAACCCTTAACGTAATCCTAACCCTAACCCTAAAGCTAACCCTTACCCTAACCCTAACCCTTAACGTACCCTAACACTAACACTAACCCATAACCCTAAACCTTAACCTAACCATAATCCTAACCCCTAACCCTAACCGTAACCCCTAACCCTAACCCTTACCCTAACCCTTACCCTTACCCTAACCCTAACCCTAACCCTAACCCTAACATTTTCACTTACCCTAACGCTAACCCTAAACTTAATCGCAACCATAAACCTACCCCAACCCTAACCCTAACCTTTACCCTAACCTTAACCCTTACCCTAAAGCTAACCCTCACACTAACCCCAACACTTACCCTAACCCTCACCCTAACCCCTACCTTAAACCTGACCCTAACCATAACCCTAACCCTTACCATTAACCTAACCGTAACCGTAAATATATCCCTAACCCTAAACCTAACCCTAACCCTTACCCTAACCCTAACCCTAAACCTACGCTTACGCTTACCCTAACCCTAACCCTAACCATTACCCTAACCCTAACCGTAACCCTAACCCTAACCCTAACCCAAACCCTAAACCTAAGCCTAACCCTAACCGCTAATACTAACCCTAACCCTAAATCAAACCCTAACCCCTGATCCTAACACTTACCCTTACGCTGTCCCTAACCCTAACCTAACCCTAAAACTTACCCTAACCGTAACCTTACCCTTACCCTAACCCTAACCCTAACTCTAACAATAAAACTAACACTTACCCTAACACTTACCCTCACCCTAACCCTAACCCTAAAACTAACACCTAACCCTAACCCTAACCCTAACCCTAACCCTAAACCTTACCCTAACCCTAACCCTAACCCTAACCCTAAATCTAACCAGAAGCCTTACCCTAACCCTAATCTTAACCCTTAGCCTAACCCTAACCCTAACCTCAACACTAACCATAACCGTAACCCTAACCCTAACCCTAACCCTAACCCCAAACCTAACTCTAACGCTAAACCTTACCCTTATCCTAAACCTAACCCTAACCCTAACCCTGACCCGTAACCCTAACCCTAACGCTCACCCTTAGCCTAACCCTAACCCTGAGCCTAATCCTAACCATAATCCTTACCCTTACCCTAACCCTAACCCTAAACCTAACCCTAACCCTCACCCGAAACCTAACCCTTACCCTAACCCTAACCTTAACCCTAACCCTTACCCTAACCCTATCCCTAACCCTACACTAACCCTATCCTAAACTTTACCCTTACTATAACCTTAACCCTAACCCTAACCCTTACCCTTACGCTAACCCTAACCCTAACCCTAACTCTAACCCCTAACCCTAACCCTAAACTTAAACAAAACACTTACCCTAACCCTAACCCTAAATCTAACCCTTACACTTACCCTAACCCTAAGCCTAACCTTAATGCTAACCCTAACCCTTAACCGAAACCTAATCCTTACACTAACCCTAACCCTAACTCTAAACCTAACCCTTATCCTTACCCTAACCCTAACCCTAAACTTAACCCTAACCCTAACCCTAACCCTAACCCTTACCCTTACACTAACCCTAAGCCTAACCTTAATGCTAACCCTAACCCTAAACCGAAACCTAATCCTTACCCTAACCCTAAGCCTAACCTTAATGCTAACCCTAACCCTAAACCAAAACCTAATCCTTACCCTAACCCTAACCTAACCCTTACCCTAACTCTAACCCTAACCCTAACCTAACCCTTACCCTAATCCTAACCCTAACCCTAACCACTAACCCTAACCCTTACCCTAACCCTTACCCTTAACCTAACCCTAACCCTACCTCTAACCCTAACCCTAAATCTAACCGGATGCCTTACCCTAACCCTAACCCTAACCCTAAGCCTAACCCTAACCATAACCCTAACTTCAACACTAACCCTAACCCTAACCCTAACCCTAACCCTAACCCCAAACCTAACTCTAACGCTAAACCTTACCCTTATCCTAAACCTAACCCTAACCCTAACCCTGACCCCTTACCCTAACCCAAACCCTCATCCTTACCCTAACCCTAAGCCTAACCTTAATGCTAACCCTAACCCTTAACCGAAACCTAATCCTTACCCTAACCCTAACCCTAAACCTAACCCTTAACCTTAGCCTAACCCTAACCCTAACCCTAACCCTAATGTCAACACTAACCCTAACCCTAACCCTAACCCCAAACCTAACTCTAACGCTAACCCTAACCCTTACCCTAACCCTAACCTTAACCCTAACCCTAACCATAACCCTAACCCTTACCCTAACCCTATCCCTAACCCTACACTAACTCTATCCTAAACTTTATCCTTACTCTAACCCTAACCCTAACCCTTACCCTTACACTAATCCTAACAATAACCCTAACTCTAACCCCTAAACCTAAACCTAACCCTAACCTCAACACTAACCCTAACCTTAACCCTAACCCTAACCCCAAATCTAACTCTAACGCTAAACGTTACCCTTATCCTAAACCTAACCCTAAACCTAACCCTGACCCCTAACCCTAACCTTAACCCTCTCCCTTACCCTAACACTAACCCTAAACTTAACCCTAAACCTAACACTAAACCTAAACCTATCCCTTACCCTAACCCTAACCCTGAAACTAAACCTAACCCTAACCCTTACCCTTACCCTAAGCCTAAACCTAAACCCAACCCTAACCCTAACCCTAACTCTTACCCTGACCCTAAACCTAACCCTAACCCTAACCCTTACCCTGACCCTAACCCTAACCCTAAACCTAAACCTTATTCTTACCCTAACCCTAACCCTTACCCTAACCCTAACCCTAAACTTAATCCTTACCCTAACTCTAACCCTAACCCTAACCCTGAGACTAAACCTAAACAGAACCCTTACTCTTACACTAAACCTAACACTAAACCTAACCCTAACCCTAACCATAACCCTAACCCTTACCCTAAACCTAACCCTATCCCTAACCCTACACTAACCCTATCCTAAACTTTACCCTTACTCTAACCCTAACCCTAACCCTAACCCTTACCCTTACACTAAACCTAACCCTAAACCTAACTCTAACCCCTAACCCTAACCCTAACCTAAAACAAACACTTACCCTAAAACTAACCCTAAATCTAACCCTTACACTTACCCAAACCCTAAGCCTAAACTTAATGCTAAACCTAACCCTAAACCGAAACCTAATCCTTACCCTAACCCTAACCATAACCTAAGCCTAACCCTTACCCTTACCCTAACCCTAACCCTAACCTTAACCCTAACCCTAACCCTAACCCTTACTCTTACCCTAACCCTAAACCTAACCCTAACCCTAACCTTAACCCCAAACCGAACCCTAACCCTAACCCTAACCCTAACCTAACCCTTACCCTATTCCTAACCCTAACCCTAACCACTAACCCTAACCCTTACCCTAACCCTTACCCTTAACCTAACCCTAACCCTACCTCTAACCCTAACCCTAAATCTAACCGGAAGCCTTACCCTAACCCTAACCCTAACCCTTAGCCTAACCCTAACCCTAAACCTAACCTCAACACTAACCCTAACCATAACTCTATCCCTAACCCTAACCCCAAACCTAACTCTAACGCTAAACCTTACCCTTATCCTAAACCTAACCCTAACCCTAACCCTGACCCCTAACCCTAACCCTAACCCTCACCCTTACCCTAACCCTAACCCTGAACTTAACCCTAAACCTAACACTAACCCTAACCCTAACCCTTACCCTAATCCTGAACCTGAACCTAAACCTAACCCTAACCATTACCCTTACCCTAAGCCTAAACCTACACCTAACCCTAACCCTAACCCTAAACCTAACCCTAACCCTAACCCTTGCCCTTACCCTAAACCAAACCCTAAACCTAAACCTTATTCTAACCCTAATCCTAACCCTAACATTAATTCTAACCCTAACCCTAACCCTAAACCTTACCCTAACCCTAACCCTGAGCCTAATCCTAACCATAATCCTTACCCTTACCCTAACCCTAACCCTAAACCTAACCCTAACCCTCACCAGAAACCTAACCCTTACCCTAACCCTAACCTTAACCCTAACCCTAACCATAACCCTAACCCTTACCCTAACCCTATCCCTAACCCTACACTAACCCTATCCTAAACTTTACCCTTACTCTAACCCTAACCCTAACCCTAACCCTAACCCTTACCCTTACACTAACCCTAACCCTAACCCTAACTCTAACCCCTAACCCTAACCCTAACTTTAAACATAACACTTACCCTAACCCTAACCCTATATCTAACCCTTACCCTTACCCTAACCCTAACCCTAACCTTAACCCTAACCCTAACCCTAACCCTTACCCTTACCCTAACCTTAACCCTAACCATAACCCTAAACCTAACCTTAACCCCAAACCTAACCCTAACCCTAACCTAACCCTTACCCTAATCCTAACCCTAACCCTAACCACTAACCCTAACCCTTACCCTAACCCTTACCCTTAACCTAACCCTAATCCTACCTCTAACCCTAACCCTAAATCTAACCGGAAGCCTTACCCTAACCCTAACCCTAACCCTAACCCTAACCCTAACCCTTACCCTTACCCTAACCCTAACCTTAACCCTAACCCTAACCCTAACCCTAACCGTAACCCTAACCCTTTCCCTTACCCTAACCATAACCCTAACCTTAACCCCAAACCTAACCCTAACCCTAACCCTAACCCTAACCCTAACCTAACCCTTATCCTAATCCTAACCCTAACCCTAACCACTAACCCTAACCCTTACCCTAACCCTTACCCTTAACCTAACCCTAATCCTACCTCTAACCCTAACCCTAAATCTAACCGGAAGCCTTACCCTAACCCTAACCCTAACCCTTAGACTAACCCTAACCCTAACCCGAACCTCAACAGTAACCCTAACCCTAACCCTAACCCTAACCCCAAACCTAACTCTAACGCTAAACCTTACCCTGACCCCTAACCCTCACCCTAACCCTCACCCTTACCCTAAACCTAACCCTGAACTTAACCCTAAACCTAACACTAGCCCTAACCCTAACCCTTACCCTAACCCTAACCCTGAACCTAAACCTAAACCTAACCCTTACCCTTACCCTAACTCTTACCCTAACCCTAAACCTAACATTAACCCTAACCCTTACCCTTACCCTAAACCTAACCCTAAACCTAAACCTTATTCTAACCCTAATCCTAAACCTAACATTAATTGTAACCCTAACCCTAACCCTGAACCTTACACTAACCCTAAACTTAATCCTTACCATAACTCTAACCCTAACCCTAACCCTTACCCTAACACTAACCCTGAGCCTAATCCTAACCATAATCCTTACCCTTACCATAACCCTAACCCTAAACCTAACCCTAAACCTCACCTGACACCTAACCCTTACCCTAAACTTAACCTTAACCCTAACCCTAACCATAACCCTAACCCTTACCCTAACCCTATCCCTAACCCTACACTAACCCTATCCTAAACTTTACCCTTATTCTAACCCTAACCCTAACCCTAACCCTTACCCTTACACTAACCCTAACCCTAACCCTAACTCTAATCCCTAACCCTAAACTTAAACATAACACATACCCTAACCCTAACCCTAAATCTAACCCTTACCCTTACCCTAACCCTAAGCCTAACCGTAATGCTAACCCTAACCCTAAACCAAAAACTAATCCTTACCCTAACCCTAACCCTAACCATAAACCTAACCCTTACCCTTACCCTAACCCTAACCCAACACTAACCCTTACCCTTACCCTAACACTAACCCTAACCCTAACCCTAACCTTAACCCCAAACCTAACCCTAACCCTAACCCTAACCCTAACCTAACCCTTACCCTAATCCTAACCCTAACCCTAACCACTAACCCTAACCCTTACCCTAACCCTAACCCTTAGCCTAACCCTAACCCTAACCCTAACCTCAACACTAACCGTAACCCTAACACTTACCCTAACCCTAACCCTGAAGCTAAACCTAACCCTAACCCTTACTCTTACCCTAAGCCTAAACCTAAACCTAACCCTAACCGTAACCCTAACTCTTACCCTAACCCTAAACCTAACCCTAACCCTAACCCTTACCCTTACCCTAAACCTAACCCTAAACCTAAACCTTATTCTTAGCCTAATCCTAACCCTAACATTTATTCTAACCCTAACCCTAAACCCAACCCTAACCCTAAAACTAGTCCGTACCCTAAGCCTAATCCTAACCCTAATCATAACCCTAAACCTAACCCTAACCCTAATCCTAACCCAACCCTTACCATTACATTAAACCTAAACCTAACCCCAACCCTAACCCTAACACTAATCTTTACCCTAAGCCTAACCCTAAACCTAATCCTAAACCTAACCCTAACCCTAAACTTAACCCTAACCCTAATCCTAAACCTTACCCTTACCCTAACCCTAAACCTAACCCTTATTCTAAGCCTAACCCTAACCCTAACCCTAACCATTACTCTAACCCCAACCCTAACCCTAACCCTAACCTTAATGCTAACCCTAAACCTAACCCTAACCCTAACCCTTACCCTAACCCTAAACTTTACCCTAACCCTAACACTAACCCTGACCCCAACCCTTACCCTAAACCTAACCTTAACCCTTAGCCTAACCCTAACACTAACCATAACCTTAACCCTAACCCTAACCCTAACCCTAACCCTTACTCTTACCCTAACCCTAACCCTAACCCTAACACTAACCCTAAACTTAACCCTAACCCTAACTCTAACACTTACCCTTACCCTAACCCTAACCCTAATCCTAACATTAATCCTAAACCTTACCCTTACCCTAAACCTAACCCTTACACTTACCATAACCCTAACCCTAAACCAAACACTAACCCTAACACTAACCCTAACCCTAACACTAACCCTGAACCTAACCCTTACCCTAACCGTAACCTAAACCTAAACCTTACTCTTACCCTAACCCTAATCCCAAACTTAACCCTAACCCTAAACCGTGCCCTTACCCTAACCCTAAATCTAAACCTAACCCTAATCTTTACCCTAACCCTAACCCTTACCCTAACCCTAAACCCAAACGTATCCCTAACCCTAACCCTAACCCTAACACAAACCTATCCCTAACCCTAACCCTAAACCTAACCCTAAGCCTAAACCGTACCCTTACCCTAACCCTAAATCTAACCCTAACCCTAACCATAACCCCTAATCCTAACCATAACCCTAACCCTAAACCGTAACCTTACCCTAACCCTAACCCTAACCCTAACCCATACACTTACCCTAACCCTAACCCTAACACTAACCCTAACCTTAACTCTAACTCTAACCCTAACCCTAACCCTTACCCTTATCCTATCTTTAACCCTAAACCTTACACTTACACTTACCCTAACCCTAACCCTAACCCTAACCATAAATCTAACCCTTAGTCTTAACCTAACCTTAACCCTAATCTTAGCCCTTACCCTAATCCTAAATCTAACCCTTACGCTAACCCTAACCCTAACCCTAACCCCTAACCCTAACCCTAACCCTATCCCTTACCCTTACCCTAACCCTAACCCTTACCCTTTCCCCAACCCTAACCCTAAACCTAACCCTAACCTTAACCCTAACCCTAAACCTAATCTAACCCTAACCCTTACCTTTACCCTAAGCCTAACCCTAAATCTAAACCTAACCCTAATCCTAACCCTAACCCTAACCCTAAACCTAAACTTAACCCTAACCCTAACCCTAACCCTTACCCTTACCCTTACCCTAACCCTAACCCTAAACCTAACCCTAACTCTAAAACTAATCCTTAACCTCACCCTAACCCTAAACCTAACCCTAACCCTAACCTTAACCCTTAACCTTATCCTAACCCTAAACCTAATCCAAACCCTAACCCTAACCCTAACCCTAATCCTAACACTTACACTTACACTAACCCTAACCCTAACACTTACCCTTAGCCTAACCCTAACCCTAACCTTAACCCCAACCGTAAACCTAAACCTAACCCTAACGCTAACAATTACCCTTACCCTAACCCTAACGCTAACCGTAACCCTAACCCTAACACTTACCCTTGCCCTAACCCTAACCCTAATCCTAACCCTAACCCTAACCCTAACCATAACCCTAACCCTTACACTAACCCTAACCCTAACTCTAACCCCTATCCCTAACCCCTACCCTAAACCTAACCTTAACCCCTAACCCTAAACCTTTCCCTAACCCTAACACTAACCCTAACCCTTACCTTTACCCTAACCCTAACCCTAACTCTAACCCTAACACTAACCCAAAACCTAACCCTTGCCCTAACCCTTAGCCTAACCCTAACACTAACCATAACCTTAACCCTAACCCTAACCCTACCCATTACCCTTACCCTAACACTAACACTAACACTAACCCATACACTAACCCTAAAACTAACTCTAACCCCTATCCCTAAACCTTACCCTAAACCTAACCTTAACCCCTAACACTAACCCTTACCCTAACCCTAACCCTAACTCTAACCCTTACCCTAACCCTAACCCTAACCCTAATCCTAACATTAATCCTAACCCTTACCCTAACCCTAACCCTAACCCTAACCCTAACCTTAACCTAACCCTTAGCCTAACCCTAACCCTAAACCTAACCTCAACACTAACCCTAACCCTAACCCTAACCCAAACCCTAACCCTAAACCTAACTCTAACGCTAAACCTTACCCTTATCCTAAACCTAACCCTAAACCTAACCCTGACCCCTAACCCTAACCCTAACCCTCAGCCTTACCCTAACCCTAACCCTAAACTTAACCCTAACCCTAACACTAACCCTAACCCTAACCCTTACCCTAACCCTAAACCGTAACCTTACCCTAACCCTAACCCTAACCTTAATGCTAACCCTAAACCTAACCCTAACCCTAACCCTTACCCTAACCCTAAACTTTTCCCTAACCCTAACCCTAACCCTGACCCCAACCCTTACCCTAAACCTAACCTTAACCCTTAGCCTAACCCTAACACTAACCATAACCTTAACCCTAACCCTAACCCTAACCCTTACTCTTACCCTAACCCTAACCCTAACCCTAACACTAACCCTAAACTTAACTCTAACCCTAACTCTAACCCTTACCCTATCCCTAACCCTAACCCTAATCCTAACATTAATCCTAAGCCTTACCCTTACCCTAAACCTAACCCTTACCCTAATCGTAACCTAACCCTAAACCTTACTCTTACCCTAACCCTAATCCCAAACTTAACCCTAACCCTAAACCGTGCCCTTACCCTAACCCTAAATCTAAACCTAACCCTAATCTTTACCCTAACCCTAACCCTTACCTAACCATAAACCCAAACGTATCCCTAAACCTAACCCTAACCCTAACCCAAACCTATCCCTAACCCTAACCCTAACCCTAACCCAAACCTATCCCTAACCCTAATCCTAACCCTAACCCTAAGCCTAAACCGTACCCTTACCCTAACCCTAAATCTAACCCTACCCCTAACACTAACCCCTAACCCTAACTCTAACCCTAACCCTAAACCGTAACCTTACCCTAACCCTAACCCTAACCCTAACCCGTACACTTACCCTAACCCTAAACCTAACCCTAACACTAAACCTAACCTTAACTCTAACTCTAACCCTAACCCTAACCCTTAACCCTTATCCTATCCTTAACCCTAAACCTTACACTTACCCTTACCCTAACCCTAACCCTAACCCTAACCATAAATCTAACCCTTAGTCTTAACCTAACCTTAACCCTAACCCTAGCCCTTACCCTAACCCTAAATCTAACCCTTACGCTAACCCTAACCCTAACCCTAACACCTAACCCTAACCCTAACCCTAACCCTATCCCTTACCCTTACCCTAACCCTAACCCTTACCCTTTCCCCAACCCTAACCCTAACCCTAACCCTAACCTTAACCCTAACCCTAAACCTAACCCTAACCCTAACCCTTACCTTTACCCTAAGCCTAACAATAAATCTAAACCTAACCCTAATCCTAACCCTAACCCTAACCCTAAACCTAAACTTAACCCTAACCCTAACCCTAACCCTTACCCTTACCCTTACCCTACCCCTAACCCTAAACCTAACCCTAACTCTAAAACTAATCCTTACCCTCACCCTAACCCTAAACCTAACCCTAACACTAACCTTAACCCTTAACCTTATCCTAACCCTAAACCTAACCTAAACCCTAACCCTAACCCTAACACTTACCCTTACACTAACCCTAACCCTAACCTTAACCCCAACCCTAAACCTAAACCTAACCCTAACGCTAAACCTTACCCTTACCCTAACCCTAACGCTAACCCTAACCCTACCGTAACACTTACCCTTGCCCTAACCCTAACCCTAACCCTAACCCTTACCCTAACCCTAATCATAACCCTAACCCTTACACTAACCCTAACCCTAACTCTAACCCCTATGCCTAACCCTTACCCTAAACCTAACCCTAACACCTAACCGTAACCCTTACCCTAACCCTAACCCTAACCCTAACCCTTACCCTTACCCTAACCCTAACCCTAACTCTAACCATAACACTAACCCAAACCCTAAACCTTACCCTAACCCTTAGCCTAACCCTAACACTAACCATAACCTTAACCCTAACCCTAACCCTAACCCTTACCCTTACCCTAACCCTAACCCTAACCCTAACACTAACACTAACCCTAAACTTAACCCTAACCCTAACTCTAACCCTTACACTAACCCTAACCCTAGCCCTAATCCTAACATTAATCCTAACCTTACCCTTACCCTAAACCTAACCCTAACCCTAACCCTAATCCTTACCCTCTCCCTAACCCTAACCCTAACTTTAACCCTAAACCTAACACTAACCCTAACCCTAACCCTTACCCTAAACCTTACACTAACCCTAACCCTAACCCTAACCCTTAAACTTACCCTAACCCTAAATCTAACCCTAACGCTTACCCTAACCCTAAACCTAACCCTAATCCTTACCGTTACCGTAACCCTAACACTAACCCTAAACCTTACACTCTCCCTAACCCTAACCCTAACACTAACATTTACCCTAAACCTAACCCTAACCCTGACCCTTACCCTTACCCTAACCCTAACCTTAGACCTATTCCTTAGCCTAACCCTAACCCTAACCTCAACACTAACCCTAACTCCAACCCTGACCCAAACCCTAACCCCAAAACTAACTCTAACGCTAAACCTTACCCTTATCCTAAACCTAACCCTAAACCTAACCCTGACCCCTAACCCTAACCCTAACCCTCAGCCTTACCCTAACCCTAACCCTAAACTTAACCCTAACCCTAACACTAACCCTAACCCTAACCCTTACCCTAACCCTAACCCTGAAACTAAACCTAACCCTAACCCTTACCGTTACCCTAAGCCTAAAACTAAACCTAACCCTAACCCTAAACCTAACTCTTACCCTGACCCTAAACATAACCCTAACCCTAACCCTTACCCTTACCCTAAACCTAACCCTAAACCTAAACCTTATTCATACCCTAACCCTAACCCTAACATTAATTCTAACCCTAACCCTAACCCTAACCCTTACCCTAACCCTAACCCTAACCTTAATCCTTACCCTAACTCTAACCCTAAGCCTAACCCTTACCCTAACCCTAACCCTGAGCCTAAACCTAAACATAACCCTTACCCTTACACTAAACCTAACACTAAACCTAAACCTAACCCTCACCCGAAACCTAACCCTTACCCTAACCCTAAACTTAACCCTAACCCTAACCATAACCCTAACCCTTACCCTAACCTTAACCCTATCCCTAACACTACACTAACCCTATCCTAACCTTTACCCTTACTCTAACCCTAACCCTAACCCTAACCCTTACCCTTACACTAAACCTAACCCTAACCCTAACTCTAACCCCTAACCCTAAACCTAACCTTAAACATAACACTTACCCTAACCCTAACCCTAAATCTAACCCTTACCCTTACTCTAACCCTAAGCCTAACCTTAATGCTAACCCTAACCCCAAACCAAAACCTAATCCTTACACTAACCCTAACCCTAAACCTAAACCTAACCCTTACACTTACCCTAACCCTAACCCTAACCTTAACCCTAACCCTAACCCTTACCCTTACCCTAACCCTACTTCTAACCCTAACCCTAAATCTAATGGGAAGCCTTACCCTAACCCTAACCCTAACCCTTAGCCTAACCCTAACCCTGACCCCTAACCCTAACTCTAACCCTCACCCTTACGCTAACCCTAACCCTGAACTTAACACTAAACCTAACACTAAACCTAACCCTAACCCTTACCCTAACCCTAACCCTGAACCTAAACCTAACCCTAACCCTTACGCTTACCCTAAGCCTAAACCTAAACCTAACCCTAACCCTAACCCTAACTCTTACCCTAACCCTAAACCTAACCATAACCCTAACCCTTACCCTTACCCTAAACCTAACCCTAAACCTAAACCTTATTCTTACCCTAATCCTAACCCTAACATTAATTCTAACCGTAACCCTAACCCTTCACCTTACCCTATCCCTAACCCTGAGCCTAATCCTAACCATAATCCTTACCCTTACCCTAACCCTAACCCTAACATTCACCCGAAACCTAACCCTTACCCTAACCCTAACCTTAACTCTAACCCTAACCATAACCCTAACCCTCACCCTAACCCTATCCCTAACCCTACACTAACCCAATCCTAAACTTTACCCTTACTCTAACCCTAACCCTAACCATTACCCTTACACTAACCCTAACAATAACCCTAACTCTAACCCCTAAACCTAACCCTAACCCTAACCTCAACACTAACCCTAACCCTAACCCTAACCCTAAACCTAACCCCAAACCTAACTCTAATGCTAAAACTTACCCTTATAGTAAACCTAACCCTAAACCTAACCCTGACCCCTAACCCTAACCCTAACCCTCACCCTTACCTTAACACTAACCCTAAAATTAACCCTAAACCTAACAGTAACCCTAACCCGTACCCTAACCCTAAACCTGAAACTAAACCTAACCCTAACCCTTACCCTTACCCTAAGCCTAAACCTAAACCTACCCCTAACCCTAACCCTAACTCTTACCCTGACCCTAAACCTAACCCTAACCCTAACCCTTACCCTTACCCTAAACCTAACCCTAAACCTAAACTTTATTCTTACCCTAACCCTAACCCTAACATTAATTCTAACCCTAACCCTAAACCTAACACTTACCCTAACCCTAACCCTAACCTTAATCCTTACCCTAACTCTAACCCTAACCCTAACCCTTACCCTAACCCGAACCCTGAGACTAAACCTAAACATAACCCTTACCCTTACACTAAACCTAACACTAAACCTAACCCTAACCCTCACCCAAAACCTAACCCGTACCCTAACCCTAAACTTAACCCTAACCCTAACCATAACCCTAACCCTTACCCTAACCCTAACCCTATCCCTAACCCTACAATAACCCTATCCTAACCTTTACCCTTACTCTAACCCCAACCCTAACCCTAACCCTAACCCTTACCCTTACACTAAACCTAACCCTAACCCTAACTCTAACCCCTAACCCTAACCCTAAACTTAAACAAACACTTACCCTAACCCTAACCCTAAATCTAACCCTTACACTTACCCTAACCCTAACCCTAAATCTAACCCTTACACTTACCCTAACCCTAAGCCTAACCTTAATGCTAAACCCTAACCTAAACCGAAACCTAATCCTTACTCTAACCCTAACCCTAACCCTAAACCTAACACTTACACTTACCCTAACCCTAACCCTAATCTTAACCCTAACCCTAACCCTAACCCTTACCCTTACCCTAACCCTAACACTAACCCTAACCCTAACCCTAACCTTAACCCCAAACCTAACCCTAACCCTAACCCTAATCCTAACCTAACCCTTACCCTAATCCTAACCCTAACCCTTACCCTTACCCTAAGCCTAAACCTAAACCTAACCCTAACCCTAACCCTAACTCTTACCCTAACCCTAAACCTAACCCTTACCCTAACCCTTACCCTTACCCTAAACCTACCCCTAAACCTAAACCTTATTCTAACCCTAATCCTAACCCTAACATTAATTCTAACCCTAACCCTAACTCTAAACCTTACATTAACCCTAACCCTGAGCCTAATCCTAACCATAATCCTTGCCCTTACCCTAACCCTAACCCTAAACTTAACCCTAACCCTCTCCCGAAACCTAACCATTACCCTAACCCTTACCTTAACCCTAACCATAACCATAACTCTAACCCTTACCCTAACCCTATCCCTAACCCTACACTAACCCTATCCTAAACTTTTCCCCTACTCTAACCCTAACCCTAACCCTAACCCTAACCGTTACCCTTACCCTTACACTAACCCTAACCATAACCCTAACTCTAACCCCTAATCCTAACCGTAACCTTAAACATAACACTTACCCTAACCCTAACCCTAAATCTAACCCTTACCCTTACCCTAACCCTAAGCCTAACCTTAATGATAACCCTAACCCTAAACCGAAACCTAATCCTTACCCTAACGCTAACCCTAAACCTAAACCTTACCCTTACCCTAACCCTAACCCTAAACTTAACCCTAACCCTAACCACCCTAACCCTAACCCTTACCCTAACCCTAACCCTAACCCTAACCCTAACCTTAACCCCAAACCTAACCCTAACCCTAACCCTAACCCTAACCCTAACCTAACCATTACCCTAATCCTAACCCTAACCCTAACCACTAACCCTAACCCTTACCCTAACCCTTACCCTTAACCTAACCCTAACCCTACCTCTAACCCTAACCCTAAATCTAACCGGAAGCCTTACCCTAACCCTAACCCTACCCTTAGCCTAAACCTAACTCTAAATCTAACCTCAACAGTAACCCTAACCCTAACCCTAACCCTAACCCCAAACCTAACTCTAACGCTAAATCTTACCCTTATCCTAAACCTAACCCTAACCCTAACCCTGACCCCTAACCCTAACCCTAACCCTCACCCTTACCCTAACCCTAACCCTAAACTTAACCCTAAACCTAACACTAACCCTAACCCTAACCCTTACCCTAACCCTAACATGGAACCTAAACCTAACCCTAACCCTTACCATTACCCTAAGCCTAAACCTAAACCTAACCCTAACCCTAACCCTAACTCTTACCCTAACCCTAAACCTAACCCTTACCCTAACCCTTACCCTTACCCTAAACCTAACCCTAAACCTAAACCTTATTCTTACCCTAATCCTAACCCTAACATTAATTCTAACCCGAACTCTAACCCTAAACCTTACCCTAACCCTAACCTTAATCCTTACCCTAACTCTAACCCTAACCCTAACCCTAACCCTGAGCCTAATCCTAACCATAATCCTTACCCTTACCCTAACCCTAACCCTAAACCTAACCCTAACCCTCACCCGAAACCTAACCCTTACCCTAACCCTAACCTTAACCCTAACCCTAACCATAACCCTAACCCTTACCCTAAACCTATCCCTAACCCTACACTAACCCTATCCTAAACTTTACCCTTACTCTAACCCTAAACCTAACCCTAACCCTAACCTTTACCCTTACACTAACCCTAACCCTAACCCTAACTCTAACCCCTAAGCCTAACCCTAACCTTAAACATAACACTTACCCTAACGCTAACCCTAAATCTAACCCTTACCCTTACCCTAACCCTAAGCCTAACCTTAATGCTAACCCTAACCCTAAACCGAAACCTAATCCTTACCCTAACCCTAACCCTAACCCTAAACCTAACCCTTACCCTTACCCTAACCCTAACCCTAAACTTAATACTAACCCTAAGCATAACCCTAAACCTTACCCTAACCCTAACCCTAATCCTTGCCCTAACACTAACCCTAACCCTAAACCTAACCCTAACCCTTTCCCTAAACCTAACCTTAACCCTAACCGTAACCCTAACCCTAACCCCTTAGCCTTACCCTAATCCTAACCCTAACCCTAACCCTAACTCTAAATCTAACCCTTACCCTTACCCTAACCCTAAGCCTAACCTTAATTCTAACCCTAACACTTAACCGAAACCTAAACCTTACCCTAACCCTAACCCTAACCCTAAACCTAACCCTTACCCTTACCCTAACCGTAACCCTAACCTTAACCCTAACCCTAACCCTAAGCCTAACCCCTACCCTTACCCTAACCCTAAACCTAACCATAACCCTAACCCTAAACTTAACCCCAAACCTAACCCTAACCCTAACCCTAACCCTAACCTAACCCTTACCCTAATCCTAACCCTAACCCAAACCACTAACCCTAACCCTTACCCTAACCCTTACCTTAACCTAACCCTAATCCTACATCTAACCCTAACCCTAAATCTAACCGGAAGCCTTACCCTAACCCTAATCCTAACCCTTAGCCTAACCCTAACCCTAACCCTAACCTTAACACTAACCCTAACCTAACCCTAACCCTAACCCTAACCCTAACCCCAAACCTAACTCTAATGCTAAACCTTACCCTGACCCCTAACCCTAACCCTAACCCTCACCCTTACCCTAACCCTAACCCTGAACTTAACCCTAAACCTAACACTATCCCTAACCCCAACCCTTACCCTAACCCTAACCCTGAACATAAAACTAAACCTAACCCTTACCCTTACCCTAAGACTAAACCTAAACCTAACCCTAACCCTAACTCTTACACTAACCCTAAACCTAACCCTAACCCTAACCCTTACCCTTACCCTAAACCTAACCCTAAACCTAAACCTTATTCTAACCCTAATCTTAACCCTAACATTAATTCTAACCCTAACCCTAACCCTAAACCTTACCCTTACCCTAACCTTAATCCTTACCCTAACTCTAACCCTAACCCTAACCCTTACCCTAACACTAACCCTGAGCCTAATCCTAACCATAATCCTTACCCTTACCCTAACCGTTACCCTAAACCTAACCCTAACCCTCACCCGAAACCAAACCCTTACCCTAACCCTAACCTTAACCCTAACCCTAACCATAACCCTAACCCTTACCCTAACCCTATCCCTAACCCTACACTAAACCTATCCTAAACTTTACCCTTACTCTAACCCTAACCCTAACCCTAACCCTTACCCTTACACTAACCCTAACCCTAACCCTAACTCTAACCCCTAATCCTAACCCTAACCTTAAACATAACACTTACCCTAACCCTAACCCAAAATCTAACCCTTACCCTTATCCTAACCCTAAGCCTAACGTTAATGCTAACCCTAACCCTAAACCGAAACCTAATCCTTACCCTAACCCTAACCCTCACCCTAAACCTAACCCTTACCCTTACCCTAACCCTAACCCTAAACTTAACCCTAACCCTAACCACCCTAACCCTAACCCTTACCCTAACCCTAACCCTAACCCTAACCCTAACCTTAACCCCAAACCTAACCCTAACCCTAACCCTAACCCTAACCTAACCCTTACCCTAATCCTAACCCTAACCCTAACCACTAACCCTAACCCTTACCCTAACCCTTACCCTTAACCTAACCCTAACCCTACCTCTAACCCTAACCCTAAATCTAACCGGAAGCCTCACCCTAACCCTAACCCTAACCCATAGCCTAACCCTAACCCTAAATCTAACCTCAACAGTAACCCTAACCCTAACCCTATCCCTAACCCCAAACCTAACTCTAACGCTAAATCTTACCCTTATCCTAAACCTAACCCTAACCCTAACCCTGACCCCTAACCCTAACCCTAACCCTCACCCTTACCATAACCCTCACCCTAAACTTAACCCTAAACCTAACAGTGACTCTAACCCTAACCCTTACCCTAACCCTAACCCTGAACCTAAACCTAAACCTAACCCTTACCCTTACCCTAAGCCTAAACCTAAACCTAACCCTAACCCTAACCCTAACTCTTACCCTAACCATAAACCTAAACCTAACCCTAACCCTTACCCTTACCCTAAACCTAACCCTAAACCTAAACCTTATTCTTACCCTAATCCTAACCCTAACATTAATTCTAACCCTAAACCTAACCCTAAACCTTACCCTAACCCTAACCTTAATCCTTACCCTAACTCTAACCCTAACCCTAACCCTTACCCTAACCCTAACCCTGAGCCTAATCCTAACCATAATCCTTACCCTTACCCTAACCGTAACCCTAAACCTAACCCTAACCATCACCGGAAACCTAACCCTTACCCTAACCCTAACCTTAACCCTAAACCTAACCATAACCCTAACCCTTACCCTAACCCTATCCCTAACCCTACACTAACCCTATCCTAAATTTTACTCTTACTCTAACCCTAAACCTAACCCTAACCCTTACCCTTACCCTTACACTAACCCTAACCCTAACCCTAACTCTAACCCCTAATCCTAACCCTAACCTTAAACATAACACTTACCCTAACCCTAAACCTAAATCTAACCCTTACCCTTACCCTAACCCTAAGCCTAACCTTAATGCTAACCCTAACCCTAAACCGAAACCTAATCCTTACCCTAACCCTAACCCTAACCCTAAACCTAACCCTTACCCTTACCCTAACCCTAACCCTAAACTTAACCCTAACCCTAACCCTAACCCTAACCCTTACCCTTACCCTAACCCTAACCCTAACCCTAACCCTAAACTTAACCCCAAACCTAACCCTAACCCTAACCCTAACTCTAACCCTAACCTAACCCTTACCCTAATCCTAACCCTAACCCTAACCCTAACCACTAACCCTAACCCTTACCCTAACACTTACCCTTAACCTAACCATAACCCTACCTCTAACCCTAACCCTAAATCTAACCGGAAGCTTTACCCTAACCCTAACCCTAACCCTTAGCCTAACCCTAACCCTAACCTCAACAGTAACCCTAACCTTAAGCCTAACCCTAACCCCAAGCCTAACTCTAACGCTAAATCTTACCCTTATCCTAAACCTAACACTAACCCTAACCCTGACCCCTAACCCTAACCCTAACCCTCACCCTTACCCTAAACCTAACCCTAAACTTAACCCTAAACCTAACACTAACCCTAACCCTAACCCTTACCCTAACCCTAACATGGAACCTAAACGTAACCCTAACCTTACCCTTACCCTAAGCCTAAACCTAAACCTAACCCTAACCCTAACCCTAACTCTTACCCTAACCCTAAACCTAACCCTTACCCTAACCCTTACCCTTACCTTAAACCGAACCCTAAACCTAAACCTTATTCTTACCCTAATCCTAACCCTAACATTAATTCTAACCCTAACCCTAACCCTAAACCTTACCCTAACCCTAACCTTAATCCTTACCCTAACTCTAACCCTAACCCTAACCCTTACCGTAACCCTAACCCTGAGCCTAATCCTAACCATAATCCTTGCCCTTACCCTAACCCTAACCCTAAACCTAACCCTAACCCTCACCCGAAACCTAACCCTTACCCTATACTTTACCCTTACTCTAACCCTAACCTTTACCCTAACCCTAACCTTTACCCTTACACTAACCCTAACCCTAACCCTAACTCTAATCCCTAACCCTAACCCTAACCTTAAACATAACACTTACCCTAACTCTAACCCTAAATCTAACCCTTACCCTTACCCTAACCCTAAGCCTAACCTTAATGCTAACCCTAACCCTAAACCGAAACCTAATCCTTACCCTAACCCTAACCCTAACCCTAAACCTAACCCTTACCCTTAACCTAACCCTAACCCTAAACTTAATGCTAACCCTAAGCATATCCCTAAACCTTACCCTAACCCTAACCCTAATCCTTGCCCTAACCCTAACCCTAAACCTAACCCTAACCCTTTCCCTAAACCTAACCTTAACCCTAACCCTAACCCTAACCCTAACCCCTTAGACTTACACTAATCCTAACCCTAACCCTAACCCTAAACCTAAATCAAACCCTTACCCTTACCCTAACCCTAAGCCTAACCTTAATGCTAACCCTAACACTTAACTGAAACCTAATCCTTACCCTAACCCTAACCCTAACCCTAAACCTAACCCTTACCCGTACCCTAACCGTAACCCTAACCTTAACCCTAACCCTAACCCTAAGCCTAAACCTTACCCTTACCCTAACCCTAAGCCTAACCTTAATGATAACCCTAACCCTAAACCGAAACCTAATCCTTACCCTAACGCTAACCCTAAACCTAAACCTTACCCTTACCCTAACCCTAACCCTAAACTTAACCCTAACCCTAACCACCCTAACCCTAACCCTTACCCTAACCCTAACCCTAACCCTAACCCTAACCTTAACCCCAAACCTAACCCTAACCCTAACCCTAACCCTAACCCTAACCTAACCATTACCCTAATCCTAACCCTAACCCTAACCACTAACCCTAACCCTTACCCTAACCCTTACCCTTAACCTAACCCTAACCCTACCTCTAACCCTAACCCTAAATCTAACCGGAAGCCTTACCCTAACCCTAACCCTACCCTTAGCCTAAACCTAACTCTAAATCTAACCTCAACAGTAACCCTAACCCTAACCCTAACCCTAACCCCAAACCTAACTCTAACGCTAAATCTTACCCTTATCCTAAACCTAACCCTAACCCTAACCCTGACCCCTAACCCTAACCCTAACCCTCACCCTTACCCTAACCCTAACCCTAAACTTAACCCTAAACCTAACACTAACCCTAACCCTAACCCTTACCCTAACCCTAACATGGAACCTAAACCTAACCCTAACCCTTACCATTACCCTAAGCCTAAACCTAAACCTAACCCTAACCCTAACCCTAACTCTTACCCTAACCCTAAACCTAACCCTTACCCTAACCCTTACCCTTACCCTAAACCTAACCCTAAACCTAAACCTTATTCTTACCCTAATCCTAACCCTAACATTAATTCTAACCCGAACTCTAACCCTAAACCTTACCCTAACCCTAACCTTAATCCTTACCCTAACTCTAACCCTAACCCTAACCCTAACCCTGAGCCTAATCCTAACCATAATCCTTACCCTTACCCTAACCCTAACCCTAAACCTAACCCTAACCCTCACCCGAAACCTAACCCTTACCCTAACCCTAACCTTAACCATAACCCTAACCATAACCCTAACCCTTACCCTAAACCTATCCCTAACCCTACACTAACCCTATCCTAAACTTTACCCTTACTCTAACCCTAACCCTAACCCTAACCCTAACCTTTACCCTTACACTAACCCTAACCCTAACCCTAACTCTAACCCCTAACCCTAACCCTAACCTTAAACATAACACTTACCCTAACGCTAACCCTAAATCTAACCCTTACCCTTACCCTAACCCTAAGCCTAACCTTAATGCTAAACCTAACCCTAAACCGAAACCTAATCCTTACCCTAACCCTAACCCTAACCCTAAACCTAACCCTTACCTTTACCCTAACCCTAACCCTAAACTTAATACTAACCCTAAGCATAACCCTAAACCTTACCCTAACCCTAACCCTAATCCTTGCCCTAACACTAACCCTAACCCTAAACCTAACCCTAACCCTTTCCCTAAACCTAACCTTAACCCTAACCGTAACCCTAACCCTAACCCCTTAGCCTTACCCTAATCCTAACCCTAACCCTAACCCTAACCCTAAATCTAACCCTTACCCTTACCCTAACCCTAAGCCTAACCTTAATTCTAACCCTAACACTTAACCGAAACCTAAACCTTACCCTAACCCTAACCCTAACCCTAAACCTAACCCTTACCCTTACCCTAACCGTAACCCTAACCTTAACCCTAACCCTAACCCTAAGCCTAACCCTTACCCTTACCCTAACCCTAAACCTAACCATAACCCTAACCCTAAACTTAACCCCAAACCTAACCCTAACCCTAACCCTAACCCTAACCTAACCCTTACCCTAATCCTAACCCTAACCAAAACCACTAACCCTAACCCTTACCCTAACCCTTACCTTAACCTAACCCTAATCCTACATCTAACCCTAACCCTAAATCTAATCGGAAGCCTTACCCTAACCCTAATCCTAACCCTTAGCCTAACCCTAACCCTAACCCTAACCTTAACACTAACCCTAACCTAACCCTAACCCTAACCCTAACCCTAACCCCAAACCTAACTCTAATGCTAAACCTTACCCTGACCCCTAACCCTAACCCTAACCCTCACCCTTACCCTAACCCTAACCCTGAACTTAACCCTAAACCTAACACTATCCCTAACCCCAACCCTTACCCTAACCCTAACCCTGAACCTAAAACTAAACCTAACCCTTACCCTTACCCTAAGACTAAACCTAAACCTAACCCTAACCCTAACTCTTACACTAACCCTAAACCTAACCCTAACCCTAACCCTTACCCTTACCCTAAACCTAACCCTAAACCTAAACCTTATTCTAACCCTAATCTTAACCCTAACATTAATTCTAACCCTAACCCTAACCCTAAACCTTACCCTAACCCTAACCTTAATCCTTACCCTAACTCTAACCCTAACCCTAACCCTTACCCTAACACTAACCCTGAGCCTAATCCTAACCATAATCCTTACCCTTACCCTAACCCTTACCCTAAACCTAACCCTAACCCTCACCCGAAACCAAACCCTTACCCTAACCCTAACCTTAACCCTAACCCTAACCATAACCCTAACCCTTACCCTAACCCTATCCCTAACCCTACACTAAACCTATCCTAAACTTTACCCTTACTCTAACCCTAACCCTAACCCTAACCCTTACCCTTACACTAACCCTAACCCTAACCCTAACTCTAACCCCTAATCCTAACCCTAACCTTAAACATAACACTTACCCTAACCCTAACCCAAAATCTAACCCTTACCCTTATCCTAACCCTAAGCCTAACGTTAATGCTAACCCTAACCCTAAACCGAAACCTAATCCTTACCCTAACCCTAACCCTCACCCTAAACCTAACCCTTACCCTTACCCTAACCCTAACCCTAAACTTAACCCTAACCCTAACCACCCTAACCCTAACCCTTACCCTAACCCTAACCCTAACCCTAACCCTAACCCTAACCTTAACCCCAAACCTAACCCTAACCCTAACCCTAACCCTAACCTAACCCTTACCCTAATCCTAACCCTAACCCTAACCACTAACCCTAACCCTTACCCTAACCCTTACCCTTAACCTAACCCTAACCCTACCTCTAACCCTAACCCTAAATCTAACCGGAAGCCTCACCCTAACCCTAACCCTAACCCATAGCCTAACCCTAACCCTAAATCTAACCTCAACAGTAACCCTAACCCTAACCCT
The DNA here is from genome assembly GCA_024803745.1 of Megascapheus bottae. NCBI lineage: Eukaryota > Metazoa > Chordata > Mammalia > Rodentia > Geomyidae > Megascapheus > Megascapheus bottae. The sequence goes on from JANJXV010001111.1 coordinate 122,145, forward strand.
ATCCCTAACCCCAAACCTAACTCTAACGCTAAATCTTACCCTTATCCTAAACCTAACCCTAACACTAACCCTGACCCCTAACCCTAACCCTAACCCTCACCCTTACCATAACCCTCACCCTAAACTTAACCCTAAACCTAACAGTGACTCTAACCCTAACCCTTACCCTAACCCTAACCCTGAACCTAAACCTAAACCTAACCCTTACCCTTACCCTAAGCCTAAACCTAAACCTAACCCTAACCCTAACCCTAACTCTTACCCTAACCATAAACCTAAACCTAACCCTAACCCTAACCCTTACCCTTACCCTAAACCTAACCCTAAACCTAAACCTTATTCTTACCCTAATCCTAACCCTAACATTAATTCTAACCCTAAACCTAACCCTAAACCTTACCCTAACCCTAACCTTAATCCTTACCCTAACTCTAACCCTAACCCTAACCCTTACCCTAACCCTAACCCTGAGCCTAATCCTAACCATAATCCTTACCCTTACCCTAACCGTAACCCTAAACCTAACCCTAACCATCACCGGAAACCTAACCCTTACCCTAACCCTAACCTTAACCCTAAACCTAACCATAACCCTAACCCTTACCCTAACCCTATCCCTAACCCTACACTAACCCTATCCTAAATTTTACTCTTACTCTAACCCTAACCCTAACCCTAACCCTTACCCTTACCCTTACACTAACCCTAACCCTAACCCTAACTCTAACCCCTAATCCTAACCCTAACCTTAAACATAACACTTACCCTAACCCTAAACCTAAATCTAACCCTTACCCTTACCCTAACCCTAAGCCTAACCTTAATGCTAACCCTAACCCTAAACCGAAACCTAATCCTTACCCTAACCCTAACCCTAACCCTAAACCTAACCCTTACCCTTACCCTAACCCTAACCCTAAACTTAACCCTAACCCTAACCCTAACCCTAACCCTTACCCTTACCCTAACCCTAACCCTAACCCTAACCCTAAACTTAACCCCAAACCTAACCCTAACCCTAACCCTAACTCTAACCTAACCCTTACCCTAATCCTAACCCTAACCCTAACCCTAACCACTAACCCTAACCCTTACCCTAACACTTACCCTTAACCTAACCATAACCCTACCTCTAACCCTAACCCTAAATCTAACCGGAAGCTTTACCCTAACCCTAACCCTAACCCTTAGCCTAACCCTAACCCTAACCTCAACAGTAACCCTAACCTTAAGCCTAACCCTAACCCCAAGCCTAACTCTAACGCTAAATCTTACCCTTATCCTAAACCTAACACTAACCCTAACCCTGACCCCTAACCCTAACCCTAACCCTCACCCTTACCCTAAACCTAACCCTAAACTTAACCCTAAACCTAACACTAACCCTAACCCTAACCCTTACCCTAACCCTAACATGGAACCTAAACGTAACCCTAACCCTTACCCTTACCCTAAGCCTAAACCTAAACCTAACCCTAACCCTAACCCTAACTCTTACCCTAACCCTAAACCTAACCCTTACCCTAACCCTTACCCTTACCTTAAACCGAACCCTAAACCTAAACCTTATTCTTACCCTAATCCTAACCCTAACATTAATTCTAACCCTAACCCTAACCCTAAACCTTACCCTAACCCTAACCTTAATCCTTACCCTAACTCTAACCCTAACCCTAACCCTTACCGTAACCCTAACCCTGAGCCTAATCCTAACCATAATCCTTGCCCTTACCCTAACCCTAACCCTAAACCTAACCCTAACCCTCACCTGAAACCTAACCCTTACCCTATACTTTACTCTTACTCTAACCCTAACCTTTACCCTAACCCTAACCTTTACCCTTACACTAACCCTAACCCTAACCCTAACTCTAATCCCTAACCCTAACCCTAACCTTAAACATAACACTTACCCTAACTCTAACCCTAAATCTAACCCTTACCCTTACCCTAACCCTAAGCCTAACCTTAATGCTAACCCTAACCCTAAACCGAAACCTAATCCTTACCCTAACACTAACCCTAACCCTAAACCTAACCCTTACCCTTAACCTAACCCTAACCCTAAACTTAATGCTAACCCTAAGCATATCCCTAAACCTTACCCTAACCCTAACCCTAATCCTTGCCCTAACCCTAACCCTAAACCTAACCCTAACCCTTTCCCTAAACCTAACCTTAACCCTAACCCTAACCCTAACCCCTTAGACTTACACTAATCCTAACCCTAACCCTAACCCTAAACCTAAATCTAACCCTTACCCTTACCCTAACCCTAAGCCTAACCTTAATGCTAACCCTAACACTTAACTGAAACCTAATCCTTACCCTAAACCTAACCCTAACCCTAAACCTAACCCTTACCCGTACCCTAACCGTAACCCTAACCTTAACCCTAACCCTAACCCTAAGCCTAACCCTTACCCTTACCCTAACCCTAAACCTAACCATAACCCTAACCCTAACCTTAACACCAAACCTAACCCTAACCCTAACCCTAACCCTAACCTAACCCTTACCCTAATCCTAACCCTAACCCAAACCACTAACCCTAACCCTTACCCTAACCTTTACCCTTAACCTAACCCTAATCCTACATCTAACCCTAACCCTAAATCTAACCGGAAGCCTTACCCTAACCCTAATCCTAACCCTTAGCCTAACCCTAACCCTAACCCTAACCTTAACACTAACCCTAACCTAACCCTAACCCTAAACTTAACCCTAACCCCAAACCTAACTCTAATGCTAAACCTTACCCTGACCCCTAACCCTAACCCTAACCCTCACCCTTACCCTAACCCTAACCCTGAACTTAACCCTAAACCTAACACTAGCCCTAACCCCAACCCTTATCCTAACCCTAACCCTGAACCTAAAACTAAACCTAACCCTTACCCTTACCCTAAGCCTAAACCTAAACCTAACCCTAACCCTAACCCTAACTCTTACCCTAACCCTAAACCTAACCCTAACCCTAACCCTTACCCTTACCCTAAACCTAACCCTAAACCTAAACCTTATTCTAACCCTAATCCTAACCCTAACATTAATTCTAACCCTAACCCTAACCCTAAACCTTACCCTAACCCTAACCTTAATCCTTACCCTAACTCTAACCCTAACCTAACCCTTACCCTAACACTAACCCCGAGCCTAATCCTAACCATAATCCTTACCCTTACCCTAACCCTTACCCTAAACCTAACCCTAACCCTCACCCGAAACCTAACCCTTACCCTAACCCTAACCTTAACCCTAACCCTAACCATAACCCTAACCCTAACCCTTACCCTAACCCTATCCCTAACCCTACACTAACCCTATCCTAAACTTTACCCTTAATCTAACCCTAACCCTAACCCTAACCCTTACCCTTACACTAACCCTAACCCTAACCCCTAATCCTATCCCTAACCTTAAACATAACACTTACCCTAACCCTAACCCTAAATCTAACCCTAACCCTTTCCCTAAACCTAACCTTAACCCTAACCCTAACCCTAACCCTAACAGCTTAGCCTTACCCTAATCCTAACCCTAAACCTAACCCTAAATCTAACCCTTACCCTTACCCTAACCCTAAGCCTAACCTTAATGCTAACCCTAACACTTAACCGAAACCTAATCCTTACCCTAACCCTAACCCTAAACCTACCCCTTACCCTTACCCTAACCATAACCCTAACCTTAACCCTAACCCTAACCCTAAGCCTAACCCTTACCCTTACATTAACCCTAACCCTAACCCTAACCCTAAACTTAACCCCAAACCTAAACCTAACCCTAACCCTAACCCTAACCTAACCCTTACCCTAATCCTAACCCTAACACAAACCACTAACCCCAACCCTTACACTAACCCTTACCCTTAACCTAACCCTAATCCTACTTCTAACCCTAAACCTAAATCTAACCGGAAGCCTTACCCTAACCCTAATCCTAACCCTTAGCCTAACCCTAAAACTAACCCTAACCTCAACACTAACCCCAACCCAACCCTAACCCTAACCCTAACCCTAACCCTAACCCCAAACCTAACTCTAATGCTAAACCTTACCCTGATCCCTAACCCTAACCCTAACCCTCACCCTTACCCTAACCTTAACCCTGAACTTAACCCTAAACCTAACACTAACCCTAACTCTTACCCTAACCCTAAACCTAACCCTAACCCTAACCCTTACCCTTACCCTAAACCTAACCCTAAACCTAAAACTTATTCTAACCCTAATCCTAACCCTAACATTAATTCTAACCCTAACCCTAACCCTAAACCTTACCCTAACCCCAACCTTAATCCTTACCCTAACTCTAACCCTAAACCTAACCCTTACCCTAACACTAACCCTGAGCCTAATCCTAACCATAATCCTTACCCTTACCCTAACCCTTACCCTAAACCTAACCCTAACCCTCACCGAAACCTAACCCTTACCCTAACCCTAACCTTAACCCTAACCCTAACCATAACCCCAACCCTTACCCTAACCCTATCCCTAACCCTACACTAACCCTATCCTAAACTTTACCCTTACTCTAACCCTAACCCTAACCCTAACTCTTACCCTTACACTAACCCTAACCCTAACCCTAACTCTAACCCCTAATCCTAACCCTAACCTTAAACATAACACTTACCCTAACCCTAAACCTAAATCTAACCCTTACCCTTACCCTAACCCTAAGCCAAAATTTAATGCTAACCCTAACCCTAAACCGAAACCTAATCCTTACCCTAACCCTAACCCTAACCCTAAACCTAACCCTTACCCTTACCCTAACCCTAACCCTAAACTTAACCCTAACCCTAACCACCCTAACCCTAACCCTTACCCTAACCCTAACCCTAAATCTAACCCTAACCTTAACCCCAAACCTAACCCTAACCCTAACCCTAACCCTAACCTAACCCTTACCCTAATCCTAACCCTAACCCTAACCACTAACCCTAACCCTAACCCTAACCCTTACCCTTACCCTTAACCTAACCCTAACACTACCTCTAACCCTAACCCTAAACCTAACCGGAAGCCTTACCCTAACCCTAACCCTAACCCTTAGCCTAACCCTAACCCTAAATCTAACCTCAACAGTAATCCTAACCCTAACCCTTACCCTAAACCCAAACCTAACTCTAACGCTAAATCTTACCCTTATCCTAAACCTAACCCTAACCCTAACCCTGACCCCTAACCCTAACCCTAACCCTCACCCTTACCATAACCCTAACTCTAAACTTAACCCTAAACCTAACAGTAAATCTAACCCTAACCCTTACCCTAACCCTAACCCTGAACCTAAACCTAAACCTAACCCTTACCCTTACCCTAAGCCTAAACCTAAACCTAACCCTAACCCTAACCCTAACTCTTACCCTAACCATAAACCTAAACCTAACCCTAACCCTTACCCTTACCCTAAACCTAACCCTAAACCTAAACCTTATTCTTACCCTAATCCTAACCCTAACATTAATTCTAACCCTAACCCTAACCCTAAACCTTACCCTAACCCTAACCTTAATCCTTACCCTAACTCTAACCCTAACCCTAACCCTTACCCTAACCCTAACCCTGAGCCTAATCCTAACCATAATCCTTACCCTTACCCTAACCGTAACCCTAAACCTAACCCTAACCCTCACCCGAAACCTAACCCTTACCCTAACCCTAACCTTAACCCTAAACCTAACCATAACCTTAACCCTTACCCTAACCCTATCCCTAACCCTACACTAACCCTATCCTAAACTTTACCCTTACTCTAACCCTAACCCTAACCCTAACCCTAACCTTTACCCTTACACTAACCCTAACCCTAACCCTAACTCTAACCCCTAACCCTAACCCTAACCTTAAACATAACACTTACCCTAACTCTAACCCTAACTCTAACCCTAAATCTAACCCTTACCCTTACCCTAACCCTAAGCCTAAACTTAATGCTAACCCTAACCCTAAACCGAAACCTAATCCTTACCCTAACCCTAACCCTAACCCTAAACCTAACCCTTACCCTTACCCTAACCCTAACCCTAAACTTAATGCTAACCCTAACCATAACCCTAACCCTTACCCTAACCCTAACCCTAATCCTTGCCCTAACCCTAAACCTAACCCTAACCCTTTCCCTAAACTTAAACTTAAACCTAAACCTAACCCTAACCCTAACCATAAACCTGACCCTTACCCTTACTCTAAACTTAACCATAAACCTAAACCTAAACCTAACCCTAACCCCTAACCCTAACCTTTAACCTTACCCTAAAACTAACCCTAACCCTTACCCTTACCCTAACCCTAACCCTAACTCTAATCTGACCATAACCCTAAACCTAACCCTTACCCTCACCCTAACCCTAACGCTAACCTTAACCCCTAACCCCAACCCTTACCCTAACCCTCACCCTTACCCTAACCCTAACCCTAATCCTTACCCTAACCCTAACCCTAAAGCTAACCCTAACCCTTTCCCTAACCCTAACCTTAACCCTAAACCTAACCCTAACGCTAACACTAACCCTAACCCTAACCCTCACCCTTACCCTTACTCTAAACCTAACCTTAAACCTAACCGTAACCCTAAACCTAACCCCTAACCCTAACTCTTACCCTTATCCTATCCCTAACACTAACCCTAACCCTAACACTTACCCTAACCCTAAACCTAATCCTAAACCTAACCCTAACCCTTACCCTAACCCTAAACCTTACCCTAAACCTAACCCTAACCCTAACCCCAACCCTAACAATTACCTTACCCTAACCCTAACCCTAACAATAACCCTAACCCTAACCCTTAGCCTAACCATAACCGCTAATCCTAACCCTAACCCTAAACCAAACAAGAACCCCTAATACTAACACTTACCCTTATGCTGTTCCTAACCCTAACCCTAACCCTAAAACTTACCCTAACCCTATACTTACCCTTACCCTAATCCTAACGCTAACTCTAACACTATACCTAACCCTTACCGTAACCCTTACCCTCACCCTAACCCTAACCCTAAACCTAACACCTAACCCTAATCCTTACCCTAACCCTAACCCTAAACCTAACCTTAACCCTAAAGCTAACCCTAACCCTTACCCTGACCTTAACCCTAAACTTAACACTAACCCTAAACCTAACCCTTAACCTTACTCTAACCCTTAATGCTAACCCTAACCCTAACACTTACCCTAACCCTAACCCTAACCGTAATCCATACCCTAACCCTAACCCTAACCCTAACCCTTACCCTTTCCCTAACCCTAACCCTAACCTTAACCCTAACCCTAACCCTAACCTTAACCCTTACACTTACCTTAACCCTAATCCTACATCTAAACCTAACCCTAATCCTAACCCTAAACCTAACCCTAACCCTTACTTTTACCCTAACCCTAACCCTAACCCTAACCCTAACAATTACCCTTACACTAACCCTAACCCTAACCCTAACCCCTACCCTAACCCTAATCCTAATACTAAACCCTAACCCTACCCTAACCCTAACACTAACCCTTACCCAAACCCTAACCCTAACCCTTACCCTAACCCTCACCCTAACCCTTAGCCTAACCCTAATCCTAACCCTAACATTAACCCTAAACCTAACAATAACCCTAAACCTTACCCTTACACTAACCCTATCCCTAACCCTAACACTAACGATAGCCTTAACCCTAACCCTAACCCTAACCCTTACCCTAACCCTAACCCAAACCCTAACCCTTACCCTTAACCTAACCCTAACCGTAACCTTAATGCTAACCTAACCCTAACCCTAAACCTAACCCTAACCCTAACAGTTACCTTTACCCTAAGCCTAACCCTAAACCGAAACCTAACCCTAATCCTAACCCTAAACCTAAACCTAACCCTTACCCTAACCCTAACCCTAACCCTAACCCTATCCCTTACCCTTACCCTAACCCTAACACTAAACCTAACAGTAATTCTAAAACTAATCCTTACCCTCACCCTAACCCTAAACCTAACACTAACCCTAACCCTATCTTAACCCTTACCCTTACCCTAACCCTAAACCTAACCCAAACTCTAAACCTAATCCAAACACTTACCCTTACCCTAACATTTACCCTAACCATTACCCTTACCCTAACCCTAACCGTAACCCTAACCCTTACCGTAACCCTAACCCTAACCCTTACACTAACACTAACTGTAACCCTAACCCTAACTCTTACACAAACCCTAACCCTAACCCTAATCCCTATAGCTAACCCTTACCCTAAACCTAACCCTAACACTTACCCTAACCCTAACCCTAAACCTAACCCTTACCCTAATGCTAACCCTAACTCTAACACTAACCGTAACACAAACCCTAACCCTTACCCTAACCCTAACCCTAAACCTAACCCTAACCCTAACACTTACCCTAACACTAACCCTAACACAAACCCTAACCTAAGCCTAACCCTAAACCTAATCCTAACCCTAACCCTAACCCTTATCCTAACCCTAACTCTAACCCTTAGACTTTCCCTAAACTTAACCCTAACCCTAACCCTAACCCTAACCCTTACGCTAACCATAACACTAACTCTAACCCCTAACCGTAACCCTAAACCTAACGCTCACCCTAACCTTAATCCTAATCCTAACCCTTACCCTAACCCTAACCCAAACTCTAACGCTTAGCCTTACCTTAACCCTTACCCTAACCGTAACCCTCACCCTAAACCAAACCTAACACTTACCCTAACCCTAACCCTAACCCTAACACCTAATGCTAACCCTAACCCTAACGCTCACCCTAAGCCTAAACCTAACCCTAACCCTTACCCTAACCCTAACCCTAACCCTAACCCTAACCCTAAACCTTACCCTACCCCTAACCCTAACCCTAACCCCAACCGTAAACCTAACCCTAACCCTTACCCTTACACTAACCCTAACCCTTAACCGACCCCTAACCGAAGCCTAATCCTAAACCTTTCCCTTACCCTAACCCTAAAACTAACCCTAACCCTAAACCTAACCCCTAACACTAAGCCTAACTCTTTCTCTTACCCTAACCCTAACCCCAAAAATAACCCTAACCCTAACCCTGAATCTTACCCTTACCCTAAACCTAACCCTAACGCTAACCCTTACACTTACCCTAACCCTAAATCTAACCCTAACCCTAACCCTAACCCTTACCCAAACCCTAAACCTAACCCTAATCCTTACCCTAAACCTAACCCTAACCCTAACCTTAACCCTAATCCTTACACCCTCCCTAACCCTAACCCTAACTTTACCCCTAAAACTAACACTAACCCTAACCCTAACCCTTACCCTAACCCTTACCCTCACCCTAACCCTAACCCTAAACCTAACACATAACCCTAACCCTTACCCTAACCCTAACCCTAAACCTAACCTTAACCCTAAAGCTAACCATAACCCTTACCCTGACCTTAACCTAAACCTAATACTAACCCTAACCCTAACCCTTAACCTTAATCTAACCCTTAATGCTAACCCTAACCCTAACCCTTACCATAACCCTAACCCTAACCCTAATCTTTACCCTAACCCTAACACTAACCCTAACCCTTACCCTTTCCCTAACCCTAACCTTAACCCTAACCCTAACCCTAACCTTAACCCTTACATTTACCTTAACCCTAATCCTACACCTAAACCTAACCCTAATCCTAACCCTAAACCTAACCCTAACCCTAACCCTTACTGTTACCCTACCCTAACCCTAACCCTAACCCTAACCCTAACACTTACCCTTACACTAACCCTAACCCTAACCCTAACCCTAACCCTAACCCTTACTGTTACCCTAACCTAACCCTAACACTAACCCTAACCCTAACACTTACCCTTACACTAACCCTAACCCTAATCCTAACCCTTACCCTAACCCTAACCCTAACACTAATCCCTAACCCTACCCTAACCCTAACCCTAACCCTTACCCAAACCCTAACCCTTACCCTAACCCTAACACTAACCCATAGCCTAACCCTAATCCTAACCCTAACATTAACCCTAACCCTAACAGTAACCCTAAACCTTACCCTTACCCTAACCCTATCCCTAACCCTAACACTAACCCTAGCCTTAACCCTAACCCTAACCCTAACCCTTACCCTAACCCTAACCCTAACCTTACCCTTACCCTAACATTAATGCTAACCTAACCCTAACCATAAACCTAACCCTAACCCTAACAGTTACCTTTACCCTAAGCCTAACCCTAAACCGAAACCTAACCCTAATCCAAACCCTAACCCTAAACCTAACCCTAAACTTAACCCTAACCCTAACCCTATCCCTTACCCTTACCCTAACCCTAACACTAAACCTAACCCTAACTCTAAAAGTAATCCTTATCCTCACCCTAACCCTAAACCTAACACTAACCCTAACCCTAACCTTTACCCTTACCCTTACCCTAACCCTAAACCTAACCCAAACCCTAACCCTAATCCTAACACTTACACTTACCCTAACCCTTACCCTAACCCTTACCTTTACGCTAACCCTAACCGTAACCCTAACCCTTACCGTAATCCTAACCTAACCCTAACCCTTACACTATCCCTAACCGTAACCGTAACCCTAACCCTAACCCTAACCCTTACCCTAATGCTAACCCTAACTCTAACACTAACCCTAACACAAACCCTAACCCTTACCCTAACCCTAACTCTAACCCTTAGCCTAAACCTAACCCTAACCCTAAACTTAACCCTAACCCTAACACTAAACCCAAACCTTACCCTTACCCTAACCCTCTCCCTAACCCTAACACTAACCCTAGCCTTAACCCTAACCCTAACATTAACCCTTACCCTAACCCTAACCCTAACCCTAACCCTTCCCCTTCCCCTAACCCTAACCCTAAACCTAACCCTAACATCAATCCTAAGCCTTACACTTACTCTAACCCTAAACCTAACCCTAAAACTTACCCTTACCCTAACCCTAACACTAAACCTAACACTAACCCTAACACTAACCCTAACCCTAACCCTAACCTTTACCCTTACCCTAACCCTAACACTAACCCTAACCCTAATTCTAACAGTTACCCTTACCCTAACCCTAACCCTAACCTTTCCCTAACCCTAAAACTTACCCTAACCCTAACCCCAAACCTATGCCGAACCCTATCCCTTACCCTAACCCTAACCCTAACCCTAACCCTAACCCTTACCCTAACCCTAATCCTAACCCTAAGCCCTAAACCTAACCCATACCCTAACGCTCACCCTAACCCTAACCCTACCCCTAACCCTTACCCTAAACCTAACCAGAACCGTAACCCTTACCCTTACCCTCACCCTAACCCGAACCCCAACCCTAAACCTAATCCTAACCCTTACTCTTACCCTGACCTTAACCCCTAACCTAACCCTAACCCTAACCCTAACCCTAACCCTTACACTAACCCTAATCCTTGCCCTAACGCTAAACCTAACCCTAACCCTAACCTTAACCCAGACCCTAACCCTAAACCAAACACCTTAGCCTAACCGTAACCCTAACCCTAACACTAACTTTTACCCTAAACCTAACCCTAAACCTACCACTTACCCTAACCCTAACCCTAACCCCAACCCCTAAACCAAACCCTTACCCTAACCCTTAACCTAACCCTAACCTTTACCCTTACCCTAACCCTAACCCTAACACTAACCCTAACCTTAACTCTAACCTTAAACCTAAGCCTAACCCTTAAGCTTATCCTAACCTTAACCCTAAACCTTACACTTACCCTTACCCTAACCCTAAAACTAACCCTAACCATAAATCTAACCCTTAGCCTAACCCTAACCCTAACCCTAAACCTAACCCTTACTCTTACCCTAACCCTAACCCCAAACCAAACACTAAACCTATACCGTAACCTTACCCTAAACCTAAATCTAACCCTAACATTAACCCTAACCCTAACCCTAACCCTAAACTTTAACCTGACCCTAACCCTAACCCTGACCCCAACCCTTACCCTAAACCTAACCTTAACCCTTACCCTAACCCTAACACTAACCATAAACTTAACCCTAACTCTAACCCTTACCCTAACCCTAAAACTAACCCTAACCCTAAATCTAACCCTTAGCCTAACCCTAACCCTAACCCTAACCCTTACTCTTACCCTAACCCTAACCCCAAACCAAACCCTAAACCTATACAGTAACCTTACCCTAAACCTAAATCTAACCCTAACCCTAACCCTAACCCTAACCCTAAACTTTACCCTGACCCTAACCCTAACCCTGACCCCAACCCTTACCCTAAACCTAACCTTAACCCTTACCCTAACCCTAACACTAACCATAACCTTAACCCTAACTCTAACCCTAACCCTAATCCTAACCCTTACCCTAACCCTAAACCTTACCCTAACCCTAACCCCAAACCTATCCCTAACCCTAACCCTAAACCTAACCCTAACCCAAACCTATCCCTAACCCTAACCCTAACCCTAACCCTAAGCCTAAACCGTACCCTTACCCTAACCCTTAATCTAACCCTAACCCTAACCCTAACCCCTAACCCTAACCCTAACCCTAAACCGTAACCTTACACTAACCGTAACCCTAACCCTAAACCTTACACTTACCCTAACCCTAACCCTAACCCTAACACTAACCCTAAACTTAACTCTAACTCTAACCCTAACACTAACCCTTACCCTTATATTATCCTTAACCCCAAACCTTACACTTACCCTTACACTAACCCTAACCCTAACCCTAACTCTAACCATAAATCTAACCCTTAGTCTTAACCTAACCTTATCCCTAACCCTAGCCCTTAACCTAACCATAAATCTAACCCTTACGCTAACCCTAACCCTAACCCTAACCCCTAACCCTAACCCTATTCCTAACCCTATCCCTTACCCTAACCTTAACCCTAACCCTAAACCTAACCCTAACCCTAACCCTTACCTTTACCCTAAGCCTAACCCTAAATCTAAACCTAAACCTAATCCTAACCCTAACCCTAACCCTAAACCTAAACTTAACCCTAAACCTAACCCTAACCCTTACCCTTACCCTTACCCTAACCCTAACCCTAAACCTAACCCTAACTCTAAAACTAATCCTTACCCTCACCCTAACCCTAAACCTAACCCTAACCCTAACCCTAACCTTAACCCTGAACCTTATCCTAACCCTAAACCTAACCCAAACCCTAACCCTAATCCTAACACTTACCCTTACACTAACCCTAACCCTAACACTTACCCTTACCCTAACCCTAACCCTAACCTTAACCCCAACCCTAAGCCTAAACCTAACCCTAACGCTAACCCTTACCCTTACCCTAACCCTAACGCTAACCCTAACCCTAACCCTTACACTTACCCTTGCCCTAACCCTAACCCTAACCCCAACCCTTACCCTAACCATAACCATAACCCTAACCCTTACACTAACCCTAACCCTAACTCTAACCCCTATCCCTAACCCTTACCCTAAACCTAACACTAACCCCTAACCCTAACCCTTACCTAACCCTAACCCTAACCCTTATCCTTACCCTAACCCTAACCCTAACTCTAACCCTAACACTAACCCAAACCGTAACCCTTACCCTAACCCTTACCCTAACCATTAGCCTAACCCTAACACTAACTATAACCTTAACCCTAAACCTAACCCTAAGCCTTGCCCTTACCCTAACCCTAACCCTAACCCTAACACTAACCCTAAAGTTAACCCTAACCCTAACTCTAACCCTAAGCCTAAACCTAACCCAAACCCTAACCCCTACCCTTACCCTAACCGTAACCCTAACCGTAAACCAAACACCTTAGCCTAACCGTAACCCTAACCCTAACACTAACTTTTACCCTAAACCTAACCCTAACACTAACACTTACCCGAACCCTTACCCTAACCCAACCCCTAAACCTAACCCTTACCCTAACCCTTAACCTAACCCTAACCGTTACCCTTATCCTAACCCTAACCCTAACACTAACCCTAACCTTAACTCTAACCCTAACCCTAACCCTAACCCTTATCCTTATCCTAACCTTAACCCTAAACCTTACACTTACCATTACCCTAACCCTAACCCTAACCCTAACCCTAAATCTAACCCTTATCTTAACCTAACCCTAACCCTAACCCTAACCCCTAACCCTAACCCTATTCCTAACCCTATCCCTTACCCTAACCTTAACCCTAACCCTAAACCTAACCCTAACCCTAACCCTTACCTTTACCCTAAGCCTAACCCTAAATCTAAACCTAAACCTAATCCTAACCCTAACCCTAACCCTAAACCTAAACTTAACCCTAAACCTAACCCTAACCCTTACCCTTACCCTTACCCTAACCCTAACCCTAAACCTAACCCTAACTCTAAAACTAATCCTTACCCTCACCCTAACCCTAAACCTAACCCTAACCCTAACCCTAACCTTAACCCTGAACCTTATCCTAACCCTAAACCTAACCCAAACCCTAACCCTAATCCTAACACTTACCCTTACACTAACCCTAACCCTAACACTTACCCTTACCCTAACCCTAACCCTAACCTTAACCCCAACCCTAAGCCTAAACCTAACCCTAACGCTAACCCTTACCCTTACCCTAACCCTAACGCTAACCCTAACCCTAACCCTTACACTTACCCTTGCCCTAACCCTAACCCTAACCCCAACCCTTACCCTAACCATAACCATAACCCTAACCCTTACACTAACCCTAACCCTAACTCTAACCCCTATCCCTAACCCTTACCCTAAACCTAACACTAACCCCTAACCCTAACCCTTACCTAACCCTAACCCTAACCCTTATCCTTACCCTAACCCTAACCCTAACTCTAACCCTAACACTAACCCAAACCGTAACCCTTACCCTAACCCTTACCCTAACCATTAGCCTAACCCTAACACTAACTATAACCTTAACCCTAAACCTAACCCTAAGCCTTGCCCTTACCCTAACCCTAACCCTAACCCTAACACTAACCCTAAAGTTAACCCTAACCCTAACTCTAACCCTAAGCCTAAACCTAACCCAAACCCTAACCCCTACCCTTACCCTAACCGTAACCCTAACCGTAAACCAAACACCTTAGCCTAACCGTAACCCTAACCCTAACACTAACTTTTACCCTAAACCTAACCCTAACACTAACACTTACCCGAACCCTTACCCTAACCCAACCCCTAAACCTAACCCTTACCCTAACCCTTAACCTAACCCTAACCGTTACCCTTATCCTAACCCTAACCCTAACACTAACCCTAACCTTAACTCTAACCCTAACCCTAACCCTAACCCTTATCCTTATCCTAACCTTAACCCTAAACCTTACACTTACCATTACCCTAACCCTAACCCTAACCCTAACCCTAAATCTAACCCTTATCTTAACCTAACCCTAACCCTAACCCTAGCCCTTACCCTAACCCTAAATCTAACCCTTAGCCTACCTCTAACCCTAACTCTAACCCTAACCCTAACCCTAACCCTTACTCTTACCCTAACCCTAACCCCAAACCAAACCCTAAACCTATACCGTACCCTTACCCTAAACCTAAATCTAACGCTAACCCTTACCCTAAGCCCTAACCCTAACCCTAACCCTAACCCTTACCTTACCCTAACCCTAACCCTAAACCCAACCCTAGCCCTAACACTAGTCCGTACCCTAAGCCTAACCCTAACCCTAATCCTAACCCTAACCCTAACCCTAACCCTAATCCTAACCCTAACCCTTACCCTTACATTAACCCTAAACCTAACCCCAACCCTAACCTTTACACTAATCCTTACCCTAAGCCTAACCCTAAACCTAAGCCTAAACCTAACCCTAACCCTAAACTTAACCCTAACCCTAATCCTAAACCTTACCCTTACCCTAACCCTAAACCTAACCATTATCCTAAGCCTAACCCTAACCCTAACCCTAACCATTACCCTAACCCCAACCTTAACCCTAACCCTAACCTTAATGCTGACCCTAAACCTAACCCTAACCCTAACCCTTACCCTAACCCTAAACTTTACCCTAACCCTAACACTAACCCTGACCCCAACCCTTACCCTAAACCTAAACTTAACCCTTTGCCTAACCCTAACACTAACCATAACCTTAACCCTAACTCTAACCCTAACCCTAACCCTAACCCTAACCCTTACCCTAACCCTAAACCCAAATGTATCCCTAACCCTAACCCTAACCCTAACCCAAACCTATCCCTAACCCTAACCCTAACCCTAACCCTAACCCAAACCTATCCCCAACCCTAACCCTAACCCTAACCCTAAGCCTAAACCGTACCCTTACCCTAACCCTTAATCTAACCCTAACCTTAACCCTAACCCCTAACACTAACCCTAACCCTAAACCGTAACCTTACCCTAACCCTAACCCTAACCCTAACCCTTACACTTACCCTAACCCTAACCCTAACCCTAACACTAACCCTAACCTTAACTCTAACTCTAACCCTAACCCTAACCCTTACCCTTATATTATCCTTAACCCTAAACCTTACACTTACCCTTACCCTAACCCTAACCCTAACCATAACCCTAACAATAAATCTAACCCTTAGTCTTAACCTAACCTTAACCCTAACCCTAGCCCTTACCCTAACCATAAATCTAACCCTTACGCTAACCCTAACCCTAACGCTAACCCTAACCCTATCCCTTACCCTTACCCTAACCCTAACCCTTACCCTTTCCCCAACCCTAACCCTAAACCTAACCCTAACCCTAACCCTAACCCTTACCCTTACCCTTACCCTAAACCTAACCCTAAACCTAACCCTAACTCTAAAACTAATCCTTACCCTCACCCTAAACCTAAACCTAACCCTAACCCTAACCTTAACCCTGAACCTAACCCTAACCCTAACCCTTACCTTTACCCTAAGCCTAACCCTAAATCTAAACCTAACCCTAATCCTAACCCTAACCCTAACCCTAAACCTATCCCAAACCCTAACCCTAATCATAACACTTACCCTTACACTAACCCTAACCCTAACACTTACCCTTACCCTAACCCTAACCCTAACCTTAACCCCAACCCTAAACGTAAACCTAACCCTAACGCTAACCCTTAGCCTTACCCTAACCCTAACGCTAACCCTAACCCTAACCCTAACACTTACCCTTGCCCTAACCCTAAATCTAACCCTTAGCCTAACCCTAACCCTAACCCTAATCCTAACCCTTACTCTTACCCTAACCCTAACCCCAAACCAAACCCTAAACCTATACCATACCCTTACCCTAAACCTAAATCTAACACTAAACCTTACCCTAAGACCTAACGCTAACCCTTACCCTAACCCTAACACTAAACCCAACCCAAGCCCTAACACTAGTCCGTACCATAAGCCTAACCCTAACCCTAATCCTAACCCTAACCCTAACCCTAACCCTAATCCTAACCCTAACCCTTACCCTTACAATAACCCTAAACCTAACCCCAACCCTAACCTTTACACTAATCCTTACCCTAAGCCTAACCCTAAACCTAATCCTAAACCTAACCCTAACCCTAAACTTAACCCTAACCCTAATCCTAAACCTTACCCTTACCCTAACCCTAAACCTAACCATTATCCTAAGCCTAACCCTAACCCTAACCCTAACCATTACCCTAACCCCAACCTTAACACTAACCCTAACCTTAATGCTGACCCTAAACCTAACCCTAATCCTAACCCTTACCATAACCCTAACCCTTACCCTAACCCTAACCCCAAACCTATCCCTAACCCTAAACCTAACCCTTACCCTAACCGTAACCTAACCCTAAACCTTACTCTTACCCTAACCCTAATCCCAAACTTAACCCTAACCCTAAACCGTGCACTTACCCTAACCCTAAATCTAAACCTAACCCTAATCTTTACCCTAACCCTAACCGTTACCCTAACCCTAAACCCAAATGTATCCCTAACCCTAACCCTAACCCTAACCCAAACCTATCCCTAACCCTAACCCTAACCCTAAACCAAACCTATCCCTAACCCTAACCCTAACCCTAACCCTAACCCTAACCCTAAGCCTAAACCGTACCCTTACCCTAACCCTAAATCTAACCCTAACCCTAACCCTAACCCCTAACCCTAACCCTAACCCTAAACCGTAAACTTACCCTAGCCCTAACCCTAAACCTAACCCTTACCCTAACCCTAACCCTTACCCTAACCCTAACCCCAAACCTATCCCTAACCCTAACCCAAACCCCTAACCCTAACCCTAAACCTTACACTTATCCTAACCCTAACCCTAACCCTAACACTAACCCTAACCTTAACTCTAACTCTAACCCTAACCCTTACCCTTATCCTAACCTTAACCCTAAACCTTACACTTACCCTTAACCTAACCCAAACCCTAACCCTATCCCCAACCATAAATCTAACCCTTAGTCTTAACCTAAACTTAACCCTAACCCTAGCCCTTACCCTAACCCTAAATCTAACCCTTATGGTAACCCTAACCCTAACCCTAAACCCTAACCCTAACCCTATCCCTTACCCTTACCCTAACCCTAACCCTTACCCTTTCCCCAACCCTAACACTAACCCTAACCTTAACTCTAACCCTAAAAATAACCCTAACCCTTACCCTTACCCTTACCCTAACCCTAACCCTAAACCTAAACCTAACTCTAAAACTAATCCTTACCCTCACCCTAACCCTAAACCTAACCCTAACCCTAACCTTAACCCTTAACCTTATCCGAACCCTAAACCTAACCCAAATCCTAACCCTAATCCTAACACTTACCCTTACATTAACCCAACCCTAACACTTACCCTTACCCTAACCCTAACCCTAACCTTAACCCCACCCTAAACCTAAACCTAAACCTAACGCTAACCC
The DNA here is from genome assembly GCA_024803745.1 of Megascapheus bottae. Lineage (NCBI taxonomy): Eukaryota > Metazoa > Chordata > Mammalia > Rodentia > Geomyidae > Megascapheus > Megascapheus bottae. Next base: position 140,996 of record JANJXV010001111.1, read on the forward strand.
TTACCCTTACCCTAACCCTAACGCTAACCCGAACCCTAACCCTAACACTTACCCTTGCCCTAACCCTAACCCTAAACCTAACCCTTACCCTAACCCTAACCATAACCCTAACCCTTACACTAACCCTAACCCTAACTCTAACCCCTATCCCTAACCCTTACCCTAAACCTAACCCTAACCCCTAACCCTAACCCTTACCCTAACCCGAACTCTAACCCTTACCTTACCCTAACCATAACCCTAACTCTAACCCTAACAATAACCCAAAACCTAACCATTACCCTAACCCTTACCCTAACCCTTAGCCTAACCCTAACACTAACCATAACCTTAACCCTATCCCTAACCCTAACCCTAACCCTAACCCTTACCCTTACCCTAACCCTAACCCTAACCCTAACACTAACCCTAAACTTAACCCTAACCCTAACTCTAACCCTTACCCCAACCCTAACCCTAATCCTAACACTAATCCTAACCCTTACCCTTACCCTAAACCTAACCCTAACCCTAACCCTAACCCTTACCGTAACCCTAACCCTAAACCAAACACTAACCCTAACCCTAACCCTAACCCTAACACTAACCCTAACAATAACCCTAACCCTTACCCTAACCTTAATGCTAAACCTAAACCTAACCCTAACCCTTACCCTTTCCCTAACCCTAACTCTACCTGTAACCCTAACCCTAAACATAACCCTAACCCTAACCCTAACACTAACCCTAACCCTAACTCTAACCCTAATTCTAACGGTTACCCTTACCCTAACCCTAAGCCTAACCCTAACATTTACCCTAACCCTAACCCTTACCCTAACCCTAACCCCAAACCTTTGCCTAACCCTAACCCTAATCCTAAAACTTACACCTAACCCTAACCCTAACCACAACCCTAACCCTTACTCTTACCCTAACCCTAACCACAAACCTAAAATTAACCCTAAACCGTACCCTTATCCTAACCCTAAATCTAACCCTAACCCTAACCCTAACCCCTAACTTAACCCTAACCCTAACCCTAACCCTAAACCTAACCCTAATCCTTACCCTAACCCTAACCCTAAACCTAACCCTAAACCTAACCCTAACCCTAACCGTAACCCTTACACTTACCCTAACCCTAATCCTAACCCTAACCCTAACCGTAACACTAATCCTTACCCTAACCCTAACCCTAATCCTAATCCGACCCCTAACCCTAACCCTAACCCTAACCTTAACCCTAACCCTAATCCTAACCCTTACCCTTACCCTAACCCTAAACCTAACCGTTATCCTTACCCTAACCCTAACCTTATCCCTAACCCTTACCCTAACCCTAACCCTAACCCTAAACTTAATGCTAACCCTAACCCTTACCTTAACCCTAAACTTTACCCTAACCCTACCCGTAATCCTAACCCCAACCCTTACCCTTACCCTAAACTTAACCCTAAACCTTACACTTACCCTTATCCTAACCCTAACCCTTACCCTAACCCTAACCCCAAACCTTTGCCTAACCCTAACCCTAACCCTAAACCAAACCCTAACCCTAACCCTAACCCCAACACTAACCCTTACTCTTACCCCAGCCCTAACCACAAACCTAAACCTAACCCTAAACCGTACCCTTACCCTAACCCTAAATCAAACCCTAACCCTAACACTTACACCTAATCCTAACCCTAACCCTAACCCTAACCGTAACCTAAACCTAACCCTAACCCTAACCCTAACCTTAAATCTACCCGAAACACTAACCCTAAACCTAACCCTAACACTTACCATTACACTAACCCTAACCCTAACCCTAACCCTAACACCTAACCCTAACCCTAACCCTAACCCTAACCCTAAACCTAACCCTAACCATAACCCTTACCCTAACCCTAAACTTTACCCTAACCCTAACCCTAACCATGACCCCAACCCTTACCCTAAACCTAACCTTAACCTTAGCCTAACCCTAACACTAACCATAACCTTAACCCTAACCCTAAACCTAACCCTAACCCTTACTCTTACTCTAACCCTAACCCTAACCCTAACACTAACCCTAAACATAACCCTAACCCTAACTCTAACCCTTACCCTAACCCTAACCCTAACCCTAATCCTAACATTAATCCTAAGCCTTACCCTTACCCTAAACCTAACCCTAACCCTAACCCTTACCCTTACCATAACCCTAACCCTAAACCAAACACTAACCCTAACACTAACCCTAAACTTTACCCTAACCCTAACTCTAACCCTTACCCTAACCCTAACCCTAACCCTAATCCTAACATCAATCCTAAGCCTTACCCTTACCCTAAACCTAACCCTAACCCTAACCCTTACCCTTACCGTAACCCTAACCCTAAACCAAACACTAACCCTAACCCTAACCCTAACACTAACCCTAACAATAACCCTAACCCTTACCCTAACCTTAATGCTAACCCTAAACCTAACCCTAACCCTTACCCTTTCCCTAACACCTAACCCTAAACCTAAAAATAACCCTAACCCTTAACCTAACCCTAACCCTAACCCTTACCCTTACCCTAACCCTAAATCTAACACTAACCCTAACCCTAACACTAATCCTTACCCTAACCCTAACCCTAAACCTAATCCTACCCCTACCCCTAACCCTAACCCTAACCTTAACCCTAACCCTTACCCTAACCCTTACCCTTACCCTAACCCTAAACCTAACCCTTATCCTTACCATAACCCTAACCCTAACCCTAACCCTTACTCTAACCCTAACCCTAAACTTAATGCTAACCCTAACCCTAACCCTAACCCTTACCCTAACCCTAAACTTTACCCTAACCCTAACCCTAATCCTAACCCCAACCATTACGCTTATCCTAAACTTAAACCTAAACCTTACACTTACCCTTACCCTAACCCTAACCCTTACACTAACCCTAACCCCAAACCTTTGACTAACCCTAACGCTAACCCTAACCCTTACCCTAACCCTAAACCTAACCCCAACCCTAACCCTTACTCTTACCCTAACCCTAACCACAAACCTAACCCTAACCCTAAACCGTACCCTTACCCTAACCCTAAATATAACCCTAACCCTAAACCTAACCCCTAACCCTAACCCTAACCTTAACCTAACCATAACCCTAACCCTAACCCTAACCTTAAAACTACGCCTAACCCTAACCCTAATCCTAACCCTAACCCTAACCCTAATCCTACCGCTAAACCTAACCCTAACCCTAACCCTAATCCTAACCCCAACCCTTACGCTTATCCTAAACTTAACCCTAAACCTTACACTTACCCTTACCCTAACCCTAACCCTTACACTAACCCTAACCCCAAACCTTTGACTAACCCTAACGCTAACCCTAACCCTTACCCTAACCCTAACCCCAACCCTAACCCTTACTCTTACCCTAAACCTAACCACAAACCTAACCCTAACCCTAAACCGTACCCTTACCCTAACCCTAAATATAACCCTAACCCTAAACCTAACCCCTAACCCTAACCCTAACCTTAACCTAACCCTAACCCTAACCCTAACCCTAACCTTAAAACTACGCCTAACCCTAACCCTAATCCTAACCCTAATCCTACCGCTAAACCTAACCCTAACCCTAACCCTAACCCTTACCCTACCCTAACCCTAACCCTAACCCTAAACCTTACCCTAACCCTAACCCTAACCCTAACCCTAACCCTAACCCTTACCCTTATCCTAACTTTAACACTAACCCTAAACTTTACGCTAACCGTAACGCTAACTCTGACCCTTAGCCTTACCCTAACTCTAACCTTAAACCTAACCCTAACCCTAAAGCTAAACCTAACCCTTACCATTACCTTAAGCCTAACCCTAACCTTATCGCCAACCCTAAACCAACCATAACCCTAATCCTACCGCTTGCCCTTACCCTAACTTTAACCCTAACCCTAACGCTAGCACTTACCCTTACTCTAACCCTAACCCTAACCCTAATGCTAACTTTTATCCTAAACCTAACCCTAACCCTTACCCTAAGCCTA
>JANJXV010001111.1:150000-170000 GCA_024803745.1 Megascapheus bottae
TAACCCTAACCCTTACCTTTACCCTAACCCTAACCCTAACTCTAACCCTAGCACTAACCCAAACCCTAACCCTTACCCTAACCCTAACCCTAACCCTTAGCCTAACACTAACACTAATCATAAGCTTAACCCTAACCCTAACCCTAACCCTTACCCTAACCCTAACCCTAACCCTAACACTAACCCTAAACCTAACCCTAACCCTAACCCTAACCCTTACCCTAACCCTAATCCTAACATTAATCCTAACCCTTGCCCTTACCCTACACCTAATCCTAACCCTAACCCTTACCCTTACCGTAACCCTAACCCTAAACCAAACACTAACCCTAACACTAACACTAACCCTAACCCTAACACTAACCCTAACCCTAACCCTAATCCTTACCATTACCCTAACCCTAACAATAACTCTAACCCTAACCCTGAACCTAATCCTAACTGTTACCCTTACCCTAACCTAACCCTAACCTTTACCCTAACCCTAACCCTAACCCCAAACCTATCCCTAAACCTAACCCTAACCCTTACCCTAACCCTAACCCTAACCCTTACTCTTACCCTAACCCTAATCCCAAACTTTACCCTAAACCTAAACCGTGCCCTTACCCTAACCCTAAATCTAAAGCTAACCCTAATCTTTACCCTAACCCTAACCCTTATCCTAACCCTAAACCCAAACGTATCCCTAACCCTAACCCTAACCCTAACCCAAACCTATCCCTAACCCTAAATATAACCCTAACCCTAACCCTAAGCCTAAACCGTACCGTTACCCTAACCTAAATCTAACCCTAACCCTAACCCTAACCCTAACCCTAAACTTAACCCTAAACCTAACACTAACCCTAACCCTAACCCTTATCCTAACCCTAACCCTAAACCCAAACTTAACAAAAAACCCTTAGACTTACCCTAACCCTATACCTAACCCTAACCCTAACCTAACACTAATCCCTACCCTAATCCTAACCCTAACCCTTACCCTTACTCTAACTCTAACCCTAACCCTAAACTTAATTCTAACCCTAACCCTAACCCTTACCCTTACCCTTATCCTAAGTCTAACCCTAAACTTAAACCTAACCCTAAACCTAACCCTAATCCTAATCCTAACCCTAACCGTAAACTTAACCCTAACCCTAACCCTAACCCTAACCCTTACCCTTACCCTAACCCTAATCCTATCCCTTATCCTTACCCTAAACCTAACCCTAATCCTAACCCTAACCCTTACCCTAACCCTAACACTAACCCTAACCCTAACCTTAATGCTAACCCTAAACCTAACCCTAACCATAACCGTTACCCTAATCTTAACATTTACCCTAAACCTAAACCTAACCCTAACCCTTACCCTTACCCTAAACCTAACTCTACCTCTAATCCTAACCCTACACCTAACCCTAACCCTAACCCTAACACTAACCCTAACCCTAACTCTAACCCTAATTCTAACTGTTACCCTTACCCTAACCCTAACCCTAACCCTAACATTTACCATAACCCTAACCCTTAACCTAACCCTAACCCCAAACCTTTGCCTAACCCTAACCCTAACCCTTACCCTAACCCTAACCCCAACCCTAACTCTTACTCTTACCCTAACCCTAACCACAAACCTAAACCTAACCCTAAACCGTACCCTTACCCTAACCCTAAATCTAACCCTAACCGTAACCCTAACCCCTAACCTTAACCCTAACCCTAACCCTAACCCTTACCCTTACCCTAACCCTAAACCTAAGCCTAACCCTAACCCTAACACTAATCCTTAACCTAACCCTAACCCTAACCCTAATCCTACCCCTAACCCTAACCCTAACCCTAACCTTAACCCTAACCCTAACCCTAACCCTTACCCTTACCCTTACCCTAACCCTAAACCTAACCCTTATCCTTACCCTAACCCTAAACCTATCCCTAACCCTTACCCTAACCCTAACCCTAACCCTAAACTTAATGCTAACCCTAACCCTAACCCTAACCCTAACTCTAACACTTAGCCTTACCCTAACCCTAACCCTAACGCTTTCCCTACCCTAACCCTAACCCTAACCCTAAAACTAACCCTAACCCTATCCCTAAAACTAACCCTAACCCTAACCCTAATCCTAACCCTAACCCTAACCCCAAACCTTTGCCTAACTGTAACCCTAACCCTAACCCTTAAACTAACCCTAACCCTAACCCCAACCCTAACCCTAACCCTTACCCTAACCCTAACCCCAAACCTTTGCCTAACCCTAACCTTAACCCTAACCCTCACCCAAACCCCTAACCCTAACCCTAACCCTAACCTAACCCTAACCCTAACCCTAACCTTAAACCTACGCCTAACCCTAACCCTAATCCGAACCCTAACCCTAACCCTAACCATAAGCTTAACCCTAACCCTAACCCTAACCCTTACACTTACCCTAACCCTAACCCTAACCCTAACCCTAACACTAACCCTAAACCTAACCCTAACCCTAACCCTAACCCTTACCCTAACCCTAATCCTAACATTAATCCTAACCCTTGCCCTTACCCTACACCTAATCCTAACCCTAACCCTTACCCTTATCGTAACCCTAACCCTAAACCAAACACTAACCCTAACACTAACACTAACCCTAACACTAACCCTAACCCTAACCCTAATCCTTACCATTACCCTAACCCTAACAATAACTCTAACCCTAACTCTGAACCTAATCCTAACTGTTACCCTTACCCTAACCTAACCCTAACCTTTACCCTAACCCTAACCCTAACCCCAAACCTATCCCTAAACCTAACCCTAACCCTTACCCTAACCCTAACCCTAACCCTTACTCTTACCCTAACCCTAATCCCAAACTTTACCCTAAACCTAAACCGTGCCCTTACCCTAACCCTAAATCTAAAGCTAACCCTAATCTTTACCCTAACCCTAAACCTTATCCTAACCCTAAACCCAAACGTATCCCTAACCCTAACCCTAACCCTAACCCAAACCTATCCCTAACCCTAAATATAACCCTAACCCTAACCCTAAGCCTAAACCGTACCGTTACCCTAACCTAAATCTAACCCTAACCCTAACCCTAAGCCTAACCCTAACCCTAACCCTTACCCTTATCCTAACTTTAACACTAACCCTAAACTTTACGCTAACCGTAACGCTAACTCTGACCCTTAGCCTTACCCTAACTCTAACCTTAAACCTAACCCTAACCCTAAAGCTAAACCTAACCCTTACCCTTACCTTAAGCCTAACCCTAACCTTATCGCCAACCCTAAACCAACCATAACCCTAATCCTACCGCTTGCCCTTACCCTAACTTTAACCCTAACCCTAACGCTAGCACTTACCCTTACTCTAACCCTAACCCTAACCCTAATGCTAACTTTTATCCTAAACCTAACCCTAACCCTTACCCTAAGCCTAACCGTAACCCTAACCTAACCACTAAGCATAACAATAACCCTAACCAAACCCTAACCCTTACCCTTACCCTAACCCTAACCCTACATCTCACCCTAAACCTAACCCTAACCCTAACCCTTAACCTAACCCGAACCCTATCCCTAACCTTAACCCTAACCCTAACTCTAACCTAACACTAACCCTAACCTTAACCCTAACCCTAACCCTAACCCTTACCCTTACCCTAACCCTAACCTAAACCTAACCCTTACACTTACCCTAACCCTAACCCTAACCCTAACCTCTAACCCCTAACCATAACCCTAACCTAACTCTAAACCTTAGTCTTAACCTAACCCTAACCCTAACCCTAGCCCTTACCCTAACCCTAACTCTAACCCTTAGACTTCCCCTACCCCTAACCCTAACACTTACCCTAACCCTAACACTAACCATAACCCCTAACCCTACCCTAACCCTAACCCTCACCCTAACCATAACCATAACCATAACCCTAAATCTTACCCTTACACTAACCCTAACTCTAACCCTTAGCCTTACCCTAACCCTACCCCTAAAACTTACCCTAAGCCATACTCTAACCCTTACCCTAACCCTAACCCTTACCATAACCCCTAACCCTAACCCATACCCTAACGGTCACCCTAACCCTAACCCTAATCCTAACCCTTACCCTAACCCTAAACCGAACCCTAACCCTTACCCTTACCCTCACCATAACCCTAAGCCCAACCCTGACCCTAATCTTAACCATTAATCTTAACCTAACCTTAACCCCTAACCTAACCCTAACCCTAACCCTAAACCTTACCCTACCCCTAATCCTTACCCTAACCCTAAACCTAACCCTAACCCTAACTTTAACCACCTAACCCTTACCCCTACCTTAACCCTAACCCTAACCCTAACTCTAAACCTAACCCTAACCCTAACCCTTACCCTTACCATAACCCTAACCCTAACCCCAAACCTAACCCTATCCGTAACCCTAACCCTAACCCTTACCCTAACCCTAAACCTAACCCCTACCCTTACCCTAACCCTAACCCCAAACCTAACCCTAACCCTAACCCTCACCCTAATCTTAAACCTAAACCTAACACTAACCCTAATCCTAACCCTTACCCTAACCCTATCCCTGAACCTAACCCTAACCCTAACCCATACCCTTACCCTATCCCTAACCCTAAACCTATCCCTAACCCGAATTCTAACCCTAACCCTAACCCTTACACTTACCCTTACCCTAACTCTAAGCCTAAACTTAACCCTAACCTTTACGCTAACCCTAACCCTAACCCTAACCCTAACCCTTACCCTAACTCTAACCTTAAACTTAACCCTAACGCTAACCCTAACCCTAACCTTAACCCAAAACCTTACCCTTACCCTAACCCTAACCCTAACCCTAAACCTAACCCTGACCCTAACCCCTACCCTTACCCTAACCCTAAACCTAACCCTAAACCAAACACCTTAGCCTAACCGTAACCCTAACCCTAACACTAACTTTTACCCTAAACCTAACCCTAACCCTAACCCCAACCCCTAAACCTAACCCTTACCCTAACCCTAAACCTAACCCTAACCCTTACCCTTACCCTAACCCTAATCCTAACACTAACCCTAACCTTAACTCTAACACTAACCCTAACCCTAACCATTACCCTTATCCTAACCTTAACCCTAAACCTTACACTTACCCTTACCCTACCCTAACCCTAAACCTAACCCTAAATCTAACCCTTAGTCTTAACCTAACCCTAACCCTAACCCTAGCCCTTACCCTAACCCTAAATCTAACCCTTAGCCTAACCCTAACCCCTAACCCTAACCCTAACTCCAACCCTATCCCTTACCCTTACCATTACCCTAACCCTAACCCTTACCCTAACCCTAACCCTAACCCTTACCCTTACCCTAACCCTAACCCTAACCCTAACCCTTACACTAACCCTAAACCTAACTCTAACCCCTATCCCTAACCCTTACCCTAAACCTAAACCTAACCCATAACCCTAACCCTTACCCTAACCCTAACCCTAACCCTAACCCTTACCTTTACCCTAACCCTAACCCTAACTCTAACCCTAGCACTAACCCAAACCCTAACCCTTACCCTAACCCTAACCCTAACCCTTAGCCTAACACTAACACTAATCATAAGCTTAACCCTAACCCTAACCCTAACCCTTACCCTAACCCTAACCCTAACCCTAACACTAACCCTAAACCTAACCCTAACCCTAACCCTAACCCTTACCCTAACCCTAATCCTAACATTAATCCTAACCCTTGCCCTTACCCTACACCTAATCCTAACCCTAACCCTTACCCTTACCGTAACCCTAACCCTAAACCAAACACTAACCCTAACACTAACACTAACCCTAACCCTAACACTAACCCTAACCCTAACCCTAATCCTTACCATTACCCTAACCCTAACAATAACTCTAACCCTAACCCTGAACCTAATCCTAACTGTTACCCTTACCCTAACCTAACCCTAACCTTTACCCTAACCCTAACCCTAACCCCAAACCTATCCCTAAACCTAACCCTAACCCTTACCCTAACCCTAACCCTAACCCTTACTCTTACCCTAACCCTAATCCCAAACTTTACCCTAAACCTAAACCGTGCCCTTACCCTAACCCTAAATCTAAAGCTAACCCTAATCTTTACCCTAACCCTAACCCTTATCCTAACCCTAAACCCAAACGTATCCCTAACCCTAACCCTAACCCTAACCCAAACCTATCCCTAACCCTAAATATAACCCTAACCCTAACCCTAAGCCTAAACCGTACCGTTACCCTAACCTAAATCTAACCCTAACCCTAACCCTAACCCTAACCCTAAACTTAACCCTAAACCTAACACTAACCCTAACCCTAACCCTTATCCTAACCCTAACCCTAAAACCAAACTTAACAAAAAACCCTTAGACTTACCCTAACCCTATACCTAATCCTAACCCTAACCTAACACTAATCCCTACCCTAATCCTAACCCTAACCCTTACCCTTACTCTAACTCTAACCCTAACCCTAAACTTAATTCTAACCCTAACCCTAACCCTTACCCTTACCCTTATCCTAAGTCTAACCCTAAACTTAAACCTAACGCTAAACCTAACCCTAATCCTAATCCTAACCCTAACCGTAAACTTAACCCTAACCCTAACCCTAACCCTAACCCCTACCCTTACCCTAACCCTAATCCTATCCCTTATCCTTACCCTAAACCTAACCCTAATCCTAACCCTAACCCTTACCCTAACCCTAACACTAACCCTAACCCTAACCTTAATGCTAACCCTAAACCTAACCCTAACCATAACCGTTACCCTAATCTTAACATTTACCCTAAACCTAAACCTAACCCTAACCCTTACCCTTACCCTAACCCTAACTCTACCTCTAACCCTAACCCTACACCTAACCCTAACCCTAACCCTAACACTAACCCTAACCCTAACTCTAACCCTAATTCTAACTGTTACCCTTACCCTAACCCTAACCCTAACCCTAACATTTACCATAACCCTAACCCTTAACCTAACCCTAACCCCAAATCTTTGCCTAACCCTAACCCTAACCCTTACCCTAACCCTAACCCCAACCCTAACTCTTACTCTTACCCTAACCCTAACCACAAACCTAAACCTAACCCTAAACCGTACCCTTACCCTAACCCTAAATCTAACCCTAACCGTAACCCTAACCCCTAACCTTAACCCTAACCCTAACCCTAACCCTAACCCTTACCCTTACCCTAACCCTAAACCTAAGCCTAACCCTAACCCTAACACTAATCCTTAACCTAACCCTAACCCTAACCCTAATCCTACCCCTAACCCTAACCCTAACCCTAACCTTAACCCTAACCCTAACCCTAACCCTTACCCTTACCCTTACCCTAACCCTAAACCTAACCCTTATCCTTACCCTAACCCTAAACCTATCCCTAACCCTTACCCTAACCCTAACCCTAACCCTAAACTTAATGCTAACCCTAACCCTAACCCTAACCCTAACTCTAACACTTAGCCTTACCCTAACCCTAACCCTAACGCTTACCCTACCCTAACCCTAACCCTAACCCTAAAACTAACCCTAACCCTATCCCTAAAACTAACCCTAACCCTAACCCTAATCCTAACCCTAACCCTAACCCCAAACCTTTGCCTAACTGTAACCCTAACCCTAACCCTTAAACTAACCCTAACCCTAACCCCAACCCTAACCCTAACCCTTACCCTAACCCTAACCCCAAACCTTTGCCTAACCCTAACCTTAACCCTAACCCTCACCCAAACCCCTAACCCTAACCCTAACCCTAACCTAACCCTAACCCTAACCCTAACCTTAAACCTACGCCTAACCCTAACCCTAATCCGAACCCTAACCCTAACCCTAACCATAAGCTTAACCCTAACCCTAACCCTAACCCTTACACTTACCCTAACCCTAACCCTAACCCTAACCCTAACACTAACCCTAAACCTAACCCTAACCCTAACCCTAACCCTTACCCTAACCCTAATCCTAACATTAATCCTAACCCTTGCCCTTACCCTACACCTAATCCTAACCCTAACCCTTACCCTTATCGTAACCCTAGCCCTAAACCAAACACTAACCCTAACACTAACACTAACCCTAACACTAACCCTAACCCTAACCCTAATCCTTACCATTACCCTAACGATAACAATAACTCTAACCCTAACTCTGAACCTAATCCTAACTGTTACCCTTACCCTAACCTAACCCTAACCTTTACCCTAACCCTAACCCTAACCCCAAACCTATCCCTAAACCTAACCCTAACCCTTACCCTAACCCTAACCCTAACCCTTACTCTTACCCTAACCCTAATCCCAAACTTTACCCTAAACCTAAACCGTGCCCTTACCCTAACCCTAAATCTAAAGCTAACCCTAATCTTTACCCTAACCCTAAACCTTATCCTAACCCTAAACCCAAACGTATCCCTAACCCTAACCCTAACCCTAACCCAAACCTATCCCTAACCCTAAATATAACCCTAACCCTAACCCTAAGCCTAAACCGTACCGTTACCCTAACCTAAATCTAACCCTAACCCTAACCCTAAGCCTAACCCTAACCCTAACCCTTACCCTTATCCTAACTTTAACACTAACCCTAAACTTTACGCTAACCGTAACGCTAACTCTGACCCTTAGCCTTACCCTAACTCTAACCTTAAACCTAACCCTAACCCTAAAGCTAAACCTAACCCTTACCCTTACCTTAAGCCTAACCCTAACCTTATCGCCAACCCTAAACCAACCATAACCCTAATCCTACCGCTTGCCCTGACCCTAACTTTAACCCTAACCCTAACGCTAGCACTTACCCTTACTCTAACCCTAACCCTAACCCTAATGCTAACTTTTATCCTAAACCTAACCCTAACCCTTACCCTAAGCCTAACCGTAACCCTAACCTAACCACTAAGCATAACAATAACCCTAACCAAACCCTAACCCTTACCCTTACCCTAACCCTAACCCTACATCTCACCCTAAACCTAACCCTAACCCTAACCCTTAACCTAACCCGAACCCTATCCCTAACCTTAACCCTAACCCTAACTCTAAACCTAACACTAACCCTAACCTTAACCCTAACCCTAACCCTAACCCTTACCCTTACCCTAACCCTAACCTAAACCTAACCCTTACACTTACCCTAACCCTAACCCTAACCCTAACCTCTAACCCTAACCATAACCCTAACCTAACTCTAAACCTTAGTCTTAACCTAACCCTAACCCTAACCCTAGCCCTTACCCTAACCCTAACTCTAACCCTTAGACTTCCCTTACCCCTAACCCTAACACTTACCCTAACCCTAACACTAACCATAACCCCTAACCTTACCCTAACCCTAACCCTCACCCTAACCATAACCATAACCATAACCCTAAATCTTACCCTTACACTAACCCTAACTCTAACCCTTAGCCTTACCCTAACCCTACCCCTAAAACTTACCCTAAGCCATACTCTAACCCTTACCCTAACCCTAACCCTTACCATAACCCCTAACCCTAACCCATACCCTAACGGTCACCCTAACCCTAACCCTAATCCTAACCCTTACCCTAACCCTAAACCGAACCCTAACCCTTACCCTTACCCTCACCATAACCCTAAGCCCAACCCTGACCCTAATCTTAACCATTAATCTTAACCTAACCTTAACCCCTAACCTAACCCTAACCCTAACCCTAAACCTTACCCTACCCCTAATCCTTACCCTAACCCTAAACCTAACCCTAACCCTAACTTTAACCCTAACCCTTACCCCTACCTTAACCCTAACCCTAACCCTAACTCTAAACCTAACCCTAACCCTAACCCTTACCCTTACCATAACCCTAACCCTAACCCCAAACCTAACCCTATCCGTAACCCTAACCCTAACCCTTACCCTAACCCTAAACCTAACCCCTACCCTTACCCTAACCCTAACCCCAAACCTAACCCTAACCCTAACCCTCACCCTAATCTTAAACCTAAACCTAACACTAACCCTAATCCTAACCCTTACCCTAACCCTATCCCTGAACCTAACCCTAACCCTAACCCATACCATTACCCTATCCCTAACCCTAAACCTATCCCTAACCCGAATTCTAACCCTAACCCTAACCCTTACACTTACCCTTACCCTAACTCTAAGCCTAAACTTAACCCTAACCTTTACGCTAACCCTAACCCTAACCCTAACCCTAACCCTTACCCTAACTCTAACCTTAAACTTAACCCTAACGCTAACCCTAACCGTAACCCTTACCCTTACCCTAACCCTAACCCTAACCTTAACCCCAAACCTAACCCTACCCATAACGCTTACCCTTACCATAACCCTAACCCTAACCCTAAAACAAACACCCTTACCCTAACCTTAACACTAACCCTAAACCTTACCCTAACCCTAACCCTGAACCTAACACCTAACCCTAACACTAACTCTAACCCTTACCCTTACCCTAACCCTAACCCTACCTCTAACCCTAACCCTAACCGTAACCCTAACCCTTACCCTAAACCTAACCCTAACCCTTACCCTTAGCCTAAGGCTACCCTAAACCTAGCCCTTACTCTAACTCTAAATCTAACCCTTAGCCTAACCCTAACCCTAACCTTAACCCTAACCCTAACCCTTACTCCTACCCTAACTCTAACCCCAAACCAAACCCTAAACCTAAACCGTACCCTTAACCTAACCCTAAATCTAACCCTAACCCTAAGCCTAACACCTAACCCTAACCCCAACCCTAAACCTTACCCTTACCCTAACCCTAAACCTAACCCCAACCCTAACCCTAACACTAGTCCTTACCCTAAGCCTAACCCTAACCCTAATTCTAACCCTAATCCTAACCCTAACCCTAATCCTAACCCTAACCCTTACCCTTACATTTACCCTAAACCTAACCCCAACCCTAACCCTAACACTAAACCTTACCCTAAGCCTAAGCCTAACCCTAAACCTAACCCTAACCCTAAACTTAACCCTAACCCTAATCCTTACCCTAACCCTAAAAATAATTCTAACCCTAACCTTAACCCAAAACCTTACCCTTACCCTAACCCTAACACTAACCCTAACCCTAAACCTAACCCTAACCACTACCCTTACCCTAACATTAACCCTAACCCTAAACCAAACACCTTAGCCTAACCGTAACCCTAACCTTAACACTAACTTTTACCCTAACCCTAACCCTAACCCTAACCCTAACCTTAACCCTTAACCTTATCCTAACCCTAAACCTAACCCAAACCCTAACCCTAATCCTAAAACTTACCCTTACACTAACCCTAACCCTAACAATTACCCTTACCCTAACCCTAACACTAACCTTAACCCCAACCCTAAACCTAAACCTAACCCTAACGCTAACCCTTACCCTTACCCTGACCCTAACGCTAACCCTAACCCTAACACTAACACTTATCCTTGCCCTAACCCTAACCCTAACCCTAACCCTTACCCTAACCCTAACCCTAACCCTAAACCTAACCCTTACACTAACCCTAACCCTAACTCTAACCCCTTTCCCTAACACTTTCCCTAAACCTAAACCTAACCCCTAACCCTAACCCCTACCCTAACCCTAACACTAACCCTAACCCTAGCCCTTACCCTTACCCTAACCCTAACCCTAACTCTAACCCTAGCACTAACCCAAACCCTAACCCTAACCCTAACCTAACCCTAACCCTAACCCTAAACTTAACCCTAACCCTAATCCTTACCCTAACCCTAAAAATAATTCTAACCCTAAAGTTAACCCAAAACCTTACCCTTACCCTAACTCTAACCCGAACCCTAACCCTAACCCTAAACCTAACCCTAACCCTAACCCCTACCCTTACCCTAACATTAACCCTAACCCTAAACCAAACATCTTAGCCTAACCGTAATCCTAACCCTAACACTAACTTTTACCCTAACCCTAACCCTAACCCTAACCTTAACCCTTAACCTTATCCTAACCCTAAACCTAACCCAAACCCTAACCCTAATCCTAAAACTTACCCTTACACTAAACCTAACCCTAACAATTACCCTTACCCTAACCCTAACACTAACCTTAACCCCAACCCTAAACCTAAACCTAACCCTAACGCTAACCCTTACCCTTACCCTGACCCTAACGCTAACCCTAACCCTAACACTAACACTTATCCTTGCCCTAACCCTAACCCTAACCCTAACCCTTACCCTAACCCTAACCCTAAACCTAAACCTAATCCTTACACTAACCCTAACCCTAACTCTAACCCCTTTCCCTAACACTTACCCTAAACCTAAACCTAACCCCTAACCCTAACCACTACCCTAACCCTAACCCTAACCCTAACCCTTACCCTTACCCTAAACCTAACCCTAACTCTAACCCTAGCAATAACCCAAACCCTAACCCTAACCCTAACCTAACCCTTATCCTAACGCTAAACCTAATCCTAACCCTAACCATTACCCTAACCCTAAACCTAACCCTAACCTAACCCTAACCCTAACCCTAACCCTAACCTTAATGCTAACCCTAATCCTAACCCTAAATCTAACCCTTACCCTTACCCTAACCCTAACCCTACATCTGACCCTAAACCTAACCCTAACCTAACCCTAACCCTAACCCTAAACCTAACCCTAACCCTAACCCTAACCCTAACCCCTAACCCTAACCCTAACCCTAACTCTAACGCTTAGTTTTAACCTAAACCAAACCCTAACCCTATGTCTTACCCTAACCCTAACTCTAAACCTTAGTCTTACCCTAACCCTAAACCTTACCCTAAACCTAACACTAACCCTAACCCCTAACCCTAACCCTAACCCTAACCCTAAACTTCACCCTAACCCTAACCCTAACAATAACCCTTACCCTAACACTAACCCTAACTGTAACCCCTAGCCTTACCCTAAACCTAACCCTAACCTTACCCCTACCCTAACCCTAACCCTAACCCTTACCCTAACCCTCACCCTAACCCTAACCCCAAAACCTAACCCATACCCTAACGCTCACCCTAACCCTAACCCTATCCCTAACCCTTACCCTAACCCTAACCCGACCGTAACCCTTACCCTTACCCCCACCCTAACCCTAACCCCAACCCTAAATCTAAACCTAACCCTTACTCTTACCCTAACCTTAACCCCTAACCTAAACCTAAGCCTAACCCTAACCCTAACCTTTACCGTAACCCTAACCCTAACCCTAACCCTAACCTTAACCCAAAACCTTACCCTTACCCTAACCCTAACCCTAACCCTAAACCTAACCCTGACCCTAACCCCTACCCTTACCCTAACCCTAAACCTAACCCTAAACCAAACACCTTAGCCTAACCGTAACCCTAACCCTAACACTAACTTTTACCCTAAACCTAACCCTAACCCTAACCCCAACCCCTAAACCTAACCCTTACCCTAACCCTAAACCTAACCCTAACCCTTACCCTTACCCTAACCCTAACCCTAATCCTAACACTAACCCTAACCTTAACTCTAAAACTAACCCTAACCCTAACCATTACCCTTATCCTAACCTTAACCCTAAACCTTACACTTACCCTTACCCTACCCTAACCCTAAACCTAACCCGAAATCTAACCCTTAGTCTTAACCTAACCCTAACCCTAATCCTAGCCCTTACCCTAACCCTAAATCTAACCCTTAGAATAACCCTAACCCCTAACCCTAACCCTAACTCCAACCCTATCCCTTACCCTTACCATTACCTTAACCCTAACCCTTACCCTAACCCTAACCCTAACCCTTACCCTTACCCTAACCCTAACCCTAACCCTAACCCTTACACTAACCCTAAACCTAACTCTAACCCCTATCCCTAACCCTTACCCTAAACCTAAACCTAACCCATAACCCTAACCCTTACCCTAACCCTAACCCTAACCCTAACCCTTACCTTTACCCTAACCCTAACCCTAACTCTAACCCTAGCACTAACCCAAACCCTAACCCTTACCCTAACCCTAACCCTAACCCTTAGCCTAACACTAACACTAATCATAACCTTAACCCTAACCCTAACCCTAACCCTTACCCTAACCCTAACCCTAACCCTAACACTAACCCTAAACCTAACCCTAACCCTAACCCTAACCCTTACCCTAACCCTAATCCTAACATTAATCCTAACCCTTGACCTTACCCTACACCTTATCCTAACCCTAACCCTTACCCTTATCGTAACCCTAACCCTAAACCAAACACTAACCCTAACACTAACACTAACCCTAACCCTAACACTAACCCTAACCCTAACCCTAATCCTTACCATTACCCTAACCCTAACAATAACTCTAACCCTAACCCTGAACCTAATCCTAACTGTTACCCTTACCCTAACCTTACCCTAACCTTTACCCTAACCCTAACCCTAACCCCAAACCTATCCCTAAACCTAACCCTAACCCTTACCCTAACCCTAACGCTAACCCTTACTCTTACCCTAACCCTAATCCCAAACTTTACCCTAAACCTAAACCGTGCCCTTACCCTAACCCTAAATCTAAAGCTAACCCTAATCTTTACCCTAACCCTAACCCTTATCCTAACCCTAAACCCAAACGTATCCCTAACCCTAACCCTAACCCTAACCCAAACCTATCCCTAACCCTAAACCTAACCCTAACCCTAACCCTAAGCCTAAACCGTACCGTTACCCTAACCTAAATCTAACCCTAACCCTAACCCTAACCCTAACCCTAAACTTAACCCTAAACCTAACACTAACCCTAACCCTAACCCTTATCCTAACCCTAACCCTAAACCTAAACCTAACAAAAAACCCTTAGCCTTACCCTAACCCTATACCTAACCCTAACCCTAACCTAACACTAATCCCTATCCTAATCCTAACCCTAACCCTTACCCTTACTCTAACTCTAACCCTAACCCTAAAC
This sequence comes from Megascapheus bottae, assembly GCA_024803745.1. Lineage (NCBI taxonomy): Eukaryota > Metazoa > Chordata > Mammalia > Rodentia > Geomyidae > Megascapheus > Megascapheus bottae. Next base: position 164,901 of record JANJXV010001111.1, read on the forward strand.
TTAATTCTAACCCTAACCCTAACCCTTACCCTTACCCTTATCCTAAGTCTAACCCTAAACTTAAACCTAACCCTAAACCTAACCCTAATCCTAATCCTAACCCTAACCGTAAACTTAACCCTAACCCTAACCCTAACCCTTACCCTTACCCTAACCCTAATCCTATCCCTTATTCTTACCCTAAACCTAACCCTAATCCTAACCCTAACCCTTACCCTAACCCTAACACTAACCCTAACCCTAACCTTAATGCTAACCCTAAACCTAACCCTAACCATAACCGTTACCCTAATCTTAACATTTACCCTAAACCTAAACCTAACCCTAACCCTTAACCTTACCCTAACCCTAACTCTACCTCTAACCCTAACCCTACACCTAACCCTAACCCTAACCCTAACACTAACCTAACCCTAACTCTAACCCTAATTCTAACTGTTACCCTTACCCTAACCCTAACCCTAACCCTAACATTTACCCTAACCCTAACCCTTAACCTAACACTAACCCCAAACCTTTGCCTAACCCTAACCCTAACCCTTACCCTAACCCTAACCCCAACCCTAACTCTTACTCTTACCCTAACCCTAACCACAAACCTAAACCTAACCCTAAACCGTACCCTTACCCTAACCCTAAATCTAACCCTAACCGTAACTCTAACCCCTAACCTTAACCCTAACCCTAACCCTAAACCTAACCCTAACCCTAACCCTAACCCTTACCCTTACCCTAACCCTAAACCTAAGCCTAACCCTAACCCTAACACTAATCCTTAACCTAACCCTAACCCTAACCCTAATCCTACCCCTAACCCTAACCCTAACCCTAACCTTAACCCTAACCCTAACCCTAACCCTTACCCTTACCCTTACCCTAACCCTAAACCTAACCCTTATCCTTACCCTAACCCTAAACCTATCCCTAACCCTTACCCTAACCCTAACCCTAACCCTAAACTTAATGCTAACCCTAACCCTAACCCTAACTCTAACACTTAGCCTTACCCTAACCCTAACCCTAACGCTTACCCTACCCTAACCCTAACCCTAACCCTTACCCTAACCCTAAAACTAAACCTAACCCTATCCCTAAAACTAACCCTAACCCTAACCCTAATCCTAACCCTAACCCCAAACCTTTGCCTAACTGTAACCCTAACCCTAACCCCTACCCTAACCCTAACCCTAACCCCAACCCTAACCCTAACTCTTACCCTAACCCTAACCCCAAACCTTTGCCTAACCCTAACCTTAACCCTAACCCTCACCCAAACCCCTAACCCTAACCCTAACCTAACCCTAACCCTAACCCTAACCTTAAACCTACGCCTAACCCTAACCCTAATCCGAACCCTAACCCTAACCCTAACCATAAGCTTAACCCTAACCCTAACCCTAACCCTTACCCTTACCCTAACCCTAACCCTAACCCTAACACTAACCCTAAACCTAACCCTAACCCTAACCCTAACCCTTACCCTAACCCTAATCCTAACATTAATCCTAACCCTTGCCCTTACCCTACACCTAATCCTAACCCTAACCCTTACCCTTATCGTAACCCTAACCCTAAACCAAACACTAACCCTAACACTAACACTAACCCTAACACTAACCCTAACCCTAACCCTAATCCTTACCATTACCCTAACCCTAACAATAACTCTAACCCTAACCCTGAACCTATTCCTAACTGTTACCCTTACCCTAACCTAACCCTAACCTTTACCCTAACCCTAACCCTAACCCCAAACCTATCCCTAAACCTAACCCTAACCCTTACCCTAACCCTAACCCTAAGCCTTACTCTTACCCTAACCCTAATCCCAAACTTTACCCTAAACCTAAACCGTGCCCTTACCCTAACCCCAAATCTAAAGCTAACCCTAATCTTTACCCTAACCCTAACCCTTATCCTAACCCTAAACCCAAACGTATAACTAACCCTAACCCTAACCCTAACCCAAACCTATCCCTAACCCTAAATCTAACCCTAACCCTAACCCTAAGCCTAAACCGTACCGTTACCCTAACCTAAATCTAACCCTAACCCTAACCCTAACCCTAACCCTAAACTTAACCCTAAACCTAACACTAACCCTAACCCTAACCCTTATCCTAACCCTAACAATAAACCTAAACCTAACAAAAAACCCTTAGCCTTACCCTAACCCTAAACCTAACCCTAACCCTAACCTAACACTAATCCCTACCCTAATCCTAACCCTAACCCTTACCCTTACTCTAACTCTAACCCTAACCCTAAACTTAATTCTAACCCTAACCCTAACCCTTACCCTTACCCTTATCCTAAGTCTAACCCTAAACTTAAACCTAACCCTAAACCTAACCCTAATCCTAATGCTAACCCTAACCGTAAACTTAACCCTAACCCTAACCCTAACCCTTACCCTTACCCTAACCCTAATCCTATCCCTTATCCTTACCCTAAACCTAACCCTAATCCTAACCCTAACCCTTACCCTAACCCTAACACTAACCCTAACCCTAACCTTAATGCTAACCCTAAACCTAACCCTAACCATAACCGTTACCCTAACCTTAACATTTACCCTAAACCTAAACCTAACCCTAACCCTTACCCTTACCCTAACCCTAACTCTACCTCTAACCCTAACCCTACACCTAACCCTAACCCTAACCCTAACACTAACCCTAACCCTAACTCTAACCCTAATTCTAACTGTTACCCTTACCCTAACCCTAACCCTAACCCTAACATTTACCCTAACCCTAACCCTTAACCTAACCCTAACCCTAACCCTTACCCTAACCCTAACCCCAACCCTAACCCTTACTCTTACCCTAACCCTAACCACAAACCTAAACCTAACCCTAAACCGTACCCTTACCCTAACCCTAAATCTAACCCTAACCGTAACCCTAACCCCTAACCTTAACCCTAACCCTAACCCTAAACCTAACCCTAACCCTAACCCTAACCCTTACCCTTACCCTAACCCTAAACCTAAGCCTAACCCTAACCCTAACACTAATCCTTAACCTAACCCTAACCCTAACCCTAATCCTACCCCTAACCCTAACCCTAACCCTAACTTTAACCCTAACCCTAACCCTAACCCTTACCCTTACCCTTACCCTAACCCTAAACCGAACCCTTATCCTTACCCTAACCCTAAACCTATCCCTAACCCTTACCCTAACCCTAACCCTAACCCTAAACTTAATGCTAACACTAACCCTAACCCTAACCCTAACTCTAACACTTAGCCTTACCCTAACCCTAACCCTAACGCTTACCCTACCCTAATCCTAACCCTAACCCTTACCCTAACCCTAAAACTAACCCTAACCCTATCCCTAAATCTAACCCTAACCCTAACCCTAATCCTAACCCTAACCCCAAACCTTTGCCTAACTGTAACCCTAACCCTAACCCTTACCCTAACCCTAACCCTAACCCCAACCCTAACCCTAACCCTTACCCTAACCCTAACCCCAAACCTTTGCCTAACCCTAACCTTAACCCTAACCCTCACCCAAACCCCTAACCCTAACCCTAACCCTAACCTAACCCTAACCCTAACCCTAACCTTAAACCTACGCCTAACCCTAACCTAATCCGAACCCTAACCCTAACCCTAACCATAAGCTTAACCCTAACCCTAACCCTAACCCTTACCCTTACCCTAACCCTAACCCTAACCCTAACACTAACCCTAAACCTAACCCTAACCCTAACCCTAACCCTTACCCTAACCCTAATCCTAACATTAATCCTAACCCTTGCCCTTACCCTACACCTAATCCTAACCCTAACCCTTACCCTTACCGTAACCCTAACCCTAAACCAAACACTAACCCTAACACTAACACTAACACTAACCCTAACACTAACCCTAACCCTAACCCTAATCCTTACCATTACCCTATCCCTAACAATAACTCTAACCCTAACCCTGAACCCAATCCTAACTGTTACCCTTACCCTAACCTAACCCTAACCTTTACCCTAACCCTAACACTTACCCTAACCCTAACCCCAAACCTATCGCTAAACCTAACCCTAACCCTTACCCTAACCATAACCCTAACCCTTACTCTTACCCTAACCCTAATCCCAAACTTTACCCTAACCCTAAACCATGCCCTTAAGCTAACCCTAAATCTAAAGCTAACCCTAATCTTTACCCTAACCCTAACCCTTACCCTAACCCTAAACCCAAACGTATCCCTAACCCTAACCCTAACCCTAACCCAAACCTATCCCTAACCCTAAACCTAACCCTAACCCTAATCCTAAACCTAAACCGTACCATTACCCTAACCTAAATCTAACCCTAACCCTAACCCTAACCCTAATCCTAAACTTAACCCTAAACCTAACAGTAACCCTAACCCTAACCCTTATCCTAACCCTAACCCTAACCCTAAACCTAAACCTAACAAAAAACCCTTAGCCTTACCCTAACCCTAAACCTAACCCTAACCCTAACCTAACACTAATCCCTACCCTAATCCTAACCCTAACCCTTACCCTTACTCTAACTCTAACCCTAACCCTAAACTTAATTCTAACCCTAACCCTAACCCTTACCCTTACCCTTATCCTAAGTCTAACCCTAAACTTAAACCTAACCCTAAACCTAACCCTAATCCTAATCCTAACCCTAACCGTAAACTTAACCCTAACCCTAACCCTAACCCTTACCCTTACCCTAACCCTAATCCTATCCCTTATCCTTACCCTAAACCTAACCCTTATCCTAACCCTAACCCTTACCCTAACCCTAACACTAACCCTAACCCTAACCTTAATGCTAACCCTAAACCTAACCCTAACCATAACCGTTACCCTAATCTTAACATTTGCCCTAAACCTAAACCTAACCCTAACCCTTACCCTTACCCTAACCCTAACTCTACCTCTAACCCTAACCCTACACCTAACCCTAACCCTAACCCTAACACTAACCTAACCCTAACTCTAACCCTAATTCTAACTGTTACCCTTACCCTAACCCTAACCCTAACCCTAACATTTACCCTAACCCTAACCCTTACCCTAACCCTAACCCCAAACCTTTGCCTAACCCTAACCCTAACCCTTACCCTA
>JANJXV010001111.1:175000-199288 GCA_024803745.1 Megascapheus bottae
ACCCTAACCCTAACCCTAACCTAAACCTAATCCTAACCCTAACCGTAAACCTAACCTTAAACCTACCCATAACCCTAACCCTAATCCTAACCCTAACCCTAACGCTTACCCTTACCTAACCGTAAACCTAACCCTAACCCTAACACTTACCCTTACTCTAAACCTAATCCTAACCCTAAACCTAACCCCTAACCCTAACCATAACCCTAACCCTTAACCTAACCCTAACCCTAACCCTAACCCTTACCCTAATACTAAACCAAACCCTAACCCTAACCCTAACACTAATCCTTACCCTAACCCTAAACCTAATCCTACCCCTACCCCTAACCATAACCCTAACCTTAACCCTAACCCTAACCCTTACACTTACCCTAACCCTAAACCTAACCCTTACCCTAACCCTTACCCTCACCCTAACCCTAACCCTAAACCTAACACCTAACCCTAACCCTTACCCTAACCCTAACCCTAAACCTAACCTTAACCCTAAAGCTAACCGTAACCCTTACCCTGACCTTAACCTAAACCTAATACTAACCCTAACCCTAACCCTTAACCTTAATCTAACCCTTAATGCTAACCCTAACCCTAACCCTTACCATAACCCTAACCCTAACCCTAATCCTTACCCTATCCCTAACACTAACCCTAACCCTAACCCTTACCCTTTCCTTAACCCTAAACTTAACCCTAACCCTAACCCTAACCTTAACCCTTACATTTACCTTAACCCTAATCCTACACCTAAACCTAACCCTAATCCTAACCCTAAACCTAACCCTAACCCTAACCCTTACTGTTACCCTACCCTAACCCTAACCCTAACCCTAACCCTAACACTTACCCTTACACTAACCCTAACCCTAATCCTAACCCTTACCCTAACCCTAACCCTAACCCTAACACTAATCCCTAACCCTACCCTAACCCTAACCCTAACCCTTACCCAAACGCTAACCCTTACCCTAACCCTAACCCTAACCCATAGCCTAACCCTAATCCTAACCCTAACATTAACCCTAACCCTAACACTAACCCTAAACCTTACCCTTACCCTAACCCTATCCCTAACCCTAACACTAACCCTAGCCTTAACCCTAACCCTAACCCTAACCCTTACCCTAACCCTAACCCTAACCCTTACCCTTACCCTAACATTAACGCTAACCTAACCCTAACCCTAAACCTAACCCTATCCCTAACAGTTACCTTTACCCTAAGCCTAACCCTAAACCGAAACCTAACCCTAATCCTAACCCTAACCCTAAACCTAACCCTAAACTTAACCCTAACCCTAACCCTATCCCTTACCCTTACCCTAACCCTAACACTAAACCTAACCCTAACTCTAAAACTAATCCTTACCCTCACCCTAACCCTAAACCTAACACTAACCCTAACCCTAAACTTTACCCTTACCCTTACCCTAACCCTAAACCTAACCCAAACCCTAACCCTAATCCTAACACTTACACTTACCCTAACCCTTACCCTAACCCTTACCTTTACCCTAACCCTAACCGTAACCCTAACCCTTACCGTAATCCTAACCTAACCCTAACCCTTACACTATCCCTAACCGTAACCCTAACCCTAACCCTAACCCTAACCCTTACTCTAATGCTAACCCTAACTCTAACACTAACCCTAACACAAACCCTAACCCTTACCCTAACCCTAACCCTAACCCTTAGCCTAACCCTAACCCTAACCCTAACCTTAACCCTAACCCTAACACTAAACCCAAACCTTACCCTTACCCTAACCCTCTCCCTAACCCTAACACTAACCCTAGCCTTAACCCTAACCCTAACATTAACCCTTACCCTAACCCTAACCCTAACCCTAACCCTTCCCCTTCCCCTAACCCTAACCCTAAACCTAACCCTAACATCAATCCTAAGCCTTACACTTACTCTAACCCTAAACCTAACCCTAAAACTTACCCTTACCCTAACCCTAACACTAAACCTAACACTAACCCTAACACTAACCCTAACCTAACCCTTACCTTTACCCTTACACTAACCCTAACACTAACCCTAACCCTAATTCTAACAGTTACCCTTACCCTAACCCTAACCCTAACCTTTCCCTAACCCTAAAACTTACCCTAACCCTAACCCCAAACCTATGCCGAACCCTATCCCTTACCCTAACCCTAACCCTAACCCTAACCCTAACCCTTACCCTAACCCTAATCCTAACCCTAAGCCCTAAACCTAACCCATACCCTAACGCTCACCCTAACCCTAACCCTACCCCTAACCCTTACCCTAAACCTAACCCGAACCGTAACCCTTACCCTTACCCTCACCCTAACCTGAACCCCAACCCTAAACCTAATCCTAACCCTTACTCTTACCCTGACCTTAACCCCTAACCTAACCCTAACCCTAACCCTAACCCTTACGCTAACCCTAATCCTTGCCCTAACGCTAAACCTAACCCTAACCCTAACCTTAACCCAGACCCTAACCCTAAACCAAACACCTTAGCCTAACCGTAACCCTAACCCTAACACTAACTTTTACCCTAAACCTAACCCTTACCCTAACACTTACCCTAACCCTAACCCTAACCCCAACCCCTAAACCAAACCCTTACCCTAACCCTTAACCTAACCCTAAACTTTACCCTTACCCTAACCCTAAACCTAACACTAACCCTAACCTTAACTCTAACCTTAAACCTAAGCCTAACCCTTAAGCTTATCCTAACCTTAACCCTAAACCTTACACTTACCCTTACCCTAACCCTAAAACTAACCCTAACCCTAAATCTAACCCTTAGCCTAACCCTAACCCTAACCCTAAACCTAACTCTTACTCTTACCCTAACCCTAACCCTAACCCGAAACCTAACTCTTACTCTTACCCTAACCCTAACCCCAAACCAAACCCTAAACCGATACCGTAACCTTACCCTAAACCTAAATCTAACCCTAACCCTAACCCTAACCCTAACCCTAACCCTAAACTTTACCCTGACCCTAACCCTAACCCTGACCCCAACCCTTAACCTAAACCTAACCTTAACCCTTACCCTAACCCTAACACTAACCATAACCTTAACCCTAACTCTAACCCTTAACCTAACCCTAAAACTAACCCTAACCCTAAATCTAACCCTTAGCCTAACCCTAACCCTAACCCTAACCCTTACTCTTACCCTAACCCTAACCCCAAACCAAACCCTAAACCTATACCGTAACCTTACCCTAAACCTAAATCTAACCCTAACCCTAACCCTAACCCTAACCCTAACCCTAAACTTTACCCTGACCCTAACCCTAACCCTGACCCCAACCCTTACCCTAAACCTAACCTTAACCCTTACCCTAACCCTAACACTAACCATAACCTTAACCCTAACTCTAACCCTAACCCTAACCCTTACTCTTACCGTAACCCTAACCCTAACCCTAACACTAACCCTAAACTTAACCCTAACCCTAACTCTAACCCTTACCCTAACCCTAACCCTAACCCTAATCCTAACATTAATCCTAAACCTTACCCTTACCCTAAACCTAACCCTAACCCTAACCCTTACCCTTACCGTAACCCTAACCCTAAACCAAACACTAACCCTAACACTAACCCTAACCCTAACACTAACCCTGACCCTAACCCTAACCCTTACCCTTACCCTAACCCTAACACTAACCCTAAACCTAACCATGACCCTAATCCTAACAGTTACCCTTACCCTAACCTAACCCTAATCCTAACCCTTACCCTAACCCTAAACCTTACCCTAACCCTAACCCCAAACCTATCCCTAACCCTAACCCTAACCCTTACCCTAACCGTAACCTAATCCTAAACCTTACTCTTACCCTAACCCTAAACCCAAACTTAACCCTAACCCTAAACCGTGCCCTTACCGTAACCCTAAATCTAAACCTAACCCTAAATTTACCCTAACCCTAACCCTTACCCTAACCCTAAACCCAAATGTATCCCTAACTCTAACCCTAACCCTAACCCAAACCTATCCCTAAACCTAACCCTAAACCTAACCCTAACCCAAACCTATCCCTAAACCTAACCCTAACCCTAAGCCTAAACCGTACCCTTAACCTAACCCTTAATCTAACCCTAACCCTAACCCTAACCCCTAACCCTAACCCTAACCCTAAACCGTAACCTTACACTAACCGTAACCCTAACCTAACCCTTACACTTACCCTAACCCTAACCCTAACCCTAACACTAACCCTAACCTTAACTCTAACTCTAACCCTAACACTAACCCTGACCCTTATATTATCCTTAACCCTAAACCTTACACTTACCCTTACACTAACCCTAACCCTAACCCTAACTCTAACCATAAATCTAACCCTTAGTCTTAACCTAAACTTATCCCTAACCCTAGCCCTTAACCTAACCATAAATCTAACCCTTACGCTAACCCTAACACTAACCCTAACCCCTAACCCTAACCCTAATCCTAACCCTATCCCTTACCCTAACCTTAACCCTAACCCTAAACCTAACCCTAACCCTAACCCTTACCTTTACCCTAAGCCTAACCCTAAATCTAAACCTAAACCTAATCGTAACCCTAACCCTAACCCTAAACCTAAACTTAACCCTAACCCTAACCCTAACCCTTACCCTTACCCTTACCCTAACCCTAACCCTAAACCTAACCCTAACTCTAAAACTAATCCTTACCCTCACCCTAACCCTAAACCTAACCCTAACCCTAACCCTAACCTTAACCCTGAACCTTATCCTAACCCTAAACCTAACCCAAACCCTAACCCTAATCCTAACACTTACCCTTACACTAACCCTAACCCTAACACTTACCCTTACCCTAACCCTAACCCTAACCTTAACCCCAACCCTAAACCTAAACCTAACCCTAACGCTAACCCTTACCCTTACCCTAACCCTAACGCTAACCCTAACCCTAACCCTTACACTTACCCTTGCCCTAACCCTAACCCTAACCCTAACCCTTACCCTAACCATAACCATAACCCTAACCCTTACACTAACCCTAACACTAACTCTAACCCCTATCCCTAACCCTTACCCTAAACCTAACACTAACCCCTAACCCTAACCCTTACCTAACCCTAAACCTAACCCTTAGCCTTACCCTAACCCTAACCCTAACTCTAACCCTAACACTAACCCAAACCGTAACGCTTACCCTAACCGTTACCCAAACCATTAGCCTAACCCTAACACTAACTATAACCTTAACCCTAACCCTAACCCTAACCCTTGCCCTTACCCTAACCCTAACCCTAACACTAACCCTAAAGTTAACCCTAACCCTAACTCTAACCCTTACCCTAACCCTAACCCTAACCCTAAACCTAACCCAAAACCTAACCCCTACCCTTACCCTAACCGTAACCTAACCGTAAACCAAACACCTTAGCCTAACCGTAACCCTAACCCTAACACTAACTTTTACCCTAAACCTAACCCTAATACTAACACTTACCCGAACCCTTACCCTAACCCCAACCCCTAAACCTAACCCTTACCCTAACCCTTAACCTGACCCTAACCGTTACCCTTACCCTAACCCTAACCCTAACACTAACCCTAACCTTAACTCTAACCCTAACCCTAACCCTAACCCTTATCCTTATCCTAACCTTAACCCTAAACCTTACACTTACCCTTACCCTAACCCTAACCCTAACCCTAACCCTAAATCTAACCCTTATCTTAACCTAACCCTAACCCTAACCCTAGCCCTTACCCTAACCCTAAATCTAACCCTTAGCCTACCTCTAACCCTAACCCTAACCCTAACCCTAACCCTTACTCTTACCCTAACCCTAACCCCAAACCAAACCCTAAACCTATACCGTACCCTTACCCTAAACCTAAATCTAACGCTAACCCTTACCCTAAGCCCTAACCCTAACCCTAAACCTAACCCTAACCCTTACCCTTACCCTAACCCTAACCCTAAACCCAACCCTAGCCCTAACACTAGTCCATACCCTAAGCCTAACCCTAACCCTAATCCTAACCCTAACCCTAACCCTAACCCTAATCCTAACCCTAACCCTTACCCTTACATTAACCCTAAACCTAACCCCAACCCTAACCTTTACACTAATCCTTACCCTAAGCCTAACCCTAAACCTAATCCTAAACCTAACCCTAACCCTAAACTTAACCCTAACCCTAATCCTAAACCTTACCCTTACCCTAACCCTAAACCTAACCATTATCCTAAGCCTAACCCTAACCCTAACCCTAACCATTACCCTAACCCCAACCTTAACCCTAACCCTAACCTTAATGCTGACCCTAAACCTAACCCTAACCCTAACCCTTACCCTAACCCTAAAATTTCCCTAACCCTAACACTAACCCTGACCCCAACCCTTACCCTAAACCTAAACTTAACCCTTAGCCTAACCCTAACACTAACCATAACCTTAACCCTAACTCTAACCCTAACCCTAACCCTAACCCTAACCCTTACCCTAACCCTAAACCCAAATGTATCCCTAACCCTAACCCTAACCCAAACCTATCCCTAACCCTAACCCTAACCCTAACCCAAACCTAGCCCTAACCCTAACCCTAACCCTAACACTAAGCCTAAACCGTACCCTTACCCTAACCCTTAATCTAACCCTAACCTTAACCCTAATCCCTAACACTAACCCTAACCCTAAACCGTAACCTTACCCTAACCCTAACCCTAACCCTAACCCTTACACTTACCCTAACAATAACCCTAACCCTAACACTAACCCTAACCTTAACTCTAACTCTAACCCTAACCCTAACCCTTACCCTTATATTATCCTTAACCCTAAACCTTACACTTACCCTTACCCTAACCCTAACCCTAACCATAACCCTAACCATAAATCTAACCCTTAGTCTTAACCTAACCTTAACCCTAACCCTAGCCCTTACCCTAACCATAAATCTAACCCTTACGCTAACCCTAACCCTAACCCTAACCCCTAACCCTAACCCTAACCCTAACCCTATCCCTTACCCTTACCCTAACCCTAACCCTTACCCTTTCCCCAAACCTAACCCTAAACCTAACCCTAACCCTAACCTTAACCCTAATCCTAACCCTAACCCTAACCCTAACCCTAAACTTAACCCTCACCCTAACCCTAAACCTTACCCTTACCCTTACCCTAACCCTAACCCTAAACCTAACCCTAACTCTAAAACTAATCCTTACCCTCACCCTAACCCTAAACCTAACCCTAACCCTAACCTTAACCCTGAACCTAACCCTAACCCTAACCCTAACCCTTACCTTTACCCTAAGCCTAACCCTAAATCTAAACCTAACCCTAATCCTAACCCTAACCCTAACCCTAACCCTAAACCTAACCCAAACCTAACCCTAATCATAACACTTACCCTTACACTAACCCTAACCCTAACACGTACCCTTACCCTAACCCTAACCCTAACCTTAACCCCAAACCTAAACGTAAACCTAACCCTAACGCTAACCCTTAGCCTTACCCTAACCCTAACGCTAACCCTAACCCTAACCCTAACACTTACCCTTGCCCTAACCCTAAATCTAACCCTTAGCCTAACCCTAACCCTAACCCTAACCCTTACTCTTACCCTAACCCTAACCCCAAACCAAACCCTAAACCTATACCGTACCCTTACCCTAAACCTAAATCTAATGCTAACCCTTACCCTATGACCTAACCCTAACCCTAACCCTAACCCTTACCCTTACCCTAACCCTAACACTAAACCCAACCCTAGCCCTAACACTAGTTCGTACCCTAAGCCTAACCCTAACCCTAATCCTAACCCTAACCCTAACCCTAACCCTAATCCTAACCCTAACCCTTACCCTTACATTAACCCTAAACCTAACCCCAACCCTAACCGTAACACTAATCCTTACCCTAAGCCTAACCCTAAACCTAATCCTAAACCTAACTCTAACCCTAAACGTAACCCTAACCCTAATCCTAAACCTTACCCTCACCCTAACCCTAAACCTATCCCTTATCCTAAGCCTAACCCTAACCCTAACCCTAACCATTACCCTAACCCCAACCCTAACCCTAACCCTAACATTAATGCTAACCCTAAACATAACTCTAACCCTAACCCTTACCCTAACCCTAAACTTTACCCTAACCCTAACCCTAACCCTGACCCCAACCCTTACCCTAAACCTAACCTTAACCCTTAGCCTAACCCTAACACTAACCATAACCTTAACCCTAACCCTAACCCTAACCCTAACCCTTACTCTTACCCTAACCCTAACCCTAACCCTAACACTAACCCTAAACTTAACCCTAACCCTAACTCTAACCCTTACCCTAACCCCAACCCTAACCCTAATCTTAACATCAATCCTAAGCCTTAACCTTACCCTAAACCTAACCCTAACCCTAACCCTAAACCTTACCGTAACCCTAACCCTAAACCAAACACTAACCCTAACACTAACCCTAACCCTAACACTAAACCTGACCCTAACCCTAACCCTTACCCTTACCCTAACCCTAACACTAACCCTAAACCTAACCCTGACCCTAATCCTAACAGTTACCCTTACCCTAACCTAACCCTAATCCTAACCCTTACCATAACCCTAACCCTTACCCTAACCCTAACCCCAAACCTATCCCTAACCCTAAACCTAACCCTTACCCTAACCGTAACCTAACCCTAAACCTTACTCTTACCCTAACCCTAATCCCAAACTTAACCCTAACCCTAAACAGTGCCCTTACCCTAACCCTAAATCTAAACCTAACCCTAATCTTTACCCTAACCCTAACCCTTACCCTAACCCTAAACCCAAATGTATCCCTAACCCTAACCCTAACCCTGACCCAAACCTATCCCTAACCCTAACCCTAACCCTAACCCTAAACCAAACCTATCCCTAACCCTAATCCTAACCCTAACCCTAAGCCTAAACCGTACCCTTACCCTAACCCTTAATCTAACCCTAACCCTAACCCTAACCCCTAACCCTAACCCTAACCCTAAACCGTAACCTTACCCTAACCCTAACCCTAAACCTAACCCTTACCCTAACCCTAACCCTTACCCTAACCATAACCCCAAACCTATCCCTAACCCTAACCCTAACCCCTAACCCTAACCCTAACCCTTACACTTATCCTAACCCTAACCCTAACCCTAACACTAACCCTAATCTTAACTCTAACTCTAACCCTAACCCTAACCCTTACCCTTATCCTAACCTTAACCCTAAACCTTACACTTACCCTTAACCTAACCCAAACCATAACCCTAACCCTAACCATAAATCTAACCCTTAGTCTTAACCTAACATTAACCCTAACCCTAGCCCTTACCCTAACACTAAATCTAACCCTTATGGTAACCCTAACCCTAACCCTAAACCCTAACCCTAACCCTATCCCTTACCCTTACCCTAACCCTAACCCTTACCCTTTCCCCAACCCTAACACTAACCCTAACCTTAACTCTAACCCTAAAAATAACCCTAACCCTAACCCTTCCCTTTACCCTAAGCCTAACCCTAAATCTAAACCTAACCCTAATCCTAACCCTAACACTAACCCTAAACCTAAACTTAACCCTAACCCTAACCCTAACCCTTACCCTTACCCTTACCCTAACCCTAACCCTAAACCTAAACCTAACTCTAAAACTAATCCTTACCCTCACCCTAACCCTAAACGTAACCCTAACCCTAACCTTAACCCTTAACCTTATCCGAACCCTAAACCTAACCCAAATCCTAACCCTAATCCTAACACTTACCCTTACACTAACCCAACCCTAACACTTACCCTTACCCTAACCCTAACCCTAACCTTAACCCCACCCTAAACCTAAACCTAACCCTAACGTTAACCCTTACCCTTACCCTAACTCTAACGCTAACCCGAACCCTAACCCTAACACTTACCCTTGCCCTAACCCTAACCCTAAACCTAACCCTTACCATAACCCTAACCATAACCCTAACCCTTACACTAACCCTAACCCTAACTCTAACCCCTATCCCTAATCCTTACCCTAAACCTAACCCTAACCCCTAACCCTAACCCTTACCCTAACCCGAACTCTAACCCTTACCCTTACCCTAACCATAACCCTAACTCTAACCCTAACACTAACCCAAACCCTAAACCTTACCCTAACCCTTACCCTAACCCTTAGCCTAACCCTAACACTAACCATAACCTTAACCCTATCCCTAACCCTAACCCTAACCGTAACCCTTACCCTTACCCTAACCCTAACCCTAACACTAACACTAACCCTAAACTTAACCCTAACCCTAACTCTAACCCTTACCCTAACCCTAACCCTAATCCTAACACTAATCCTAACCCTTACCCTTACCCTAAACCTAACCCTAACCCTAACCATAACCCTTACCATAACCCTAACCCTAAACCAAACACTAACCCTAACCCTAACCCTAACACTAACCCTAACAATAATCCTAACCCTTACCCTAACCTTAATGCTAAACCTAAACCTAACCCTAACCCTTACCCTTTCCCTAACCCTAACTCTACCTGTAACCCTAACCCTAAATATAACCCTAACCCTAACCCTAACACTAACCCTAACCCTAACTCTAACCCTAATTCTAACGGTTACCCTTACCCTAACCCTAACCCTAACCCTAACATTTACCCTAACCCTAACCCTTACCCTAACCCTAACCCCAAACCTTTGCCTAACCCTAACCCTAATCCTAAACCTTACACCTAACCCTAACCCTAACCACAACCCTAACCCTTACTCTTACCCTAACCCTAACCACAAACCTAAAATTAACCCTAAACCGTACCCTTACCCTAACCCTAAATCTAACCCTAACCCTAACCCCTAACCTTAACCCTAACCCTAAACCTAACCCTAAACCTAACCCTAATCCTTACCCTAACCCTAACCCTAAACCTAACCCTAAACCTAACCCTAACCCTAACCCTAACCCTAACCCTTACACTTACCCTAACCCTAAACCTAACCCTAACCCTAACCGTAACACTAATCCTTACCCTAACCCTAACCCTAATCCTAATCCTACCCCTAACCCTAACCCTAACCCTAAACTTAACCCTAACCCTAACCCTAACCCTTACCCTTACCCTAACCCTAAACCTAACCGTTATCCTTACCCTAACCCTAACCCTATCCCTAACCCTTACCCTAACCCTAACCCTAACCCTAAACTTAATGCTAACCCTAACCCTTACCTTAACCCTAAAATTACCCTAACCCTACCCGTAATCCTAACCCCAACCCTTACCCTTATCCTAAACTTAACCCTAAACCTTACACTTACCCTTATCCTAACCCTAACCCTTACCCTAACCCTAACCCCAAACCTTTGCCTAACCCTAACCCTAACCCTAAACCAAACCCTAACCCTAACCCTAACCCCAACACTAACCCTTATTCTTACCCCAGCCCTAACCACAAACCTAAACCTAACCCTAAACTGTACCCTTACCCTAACCCTAAATCTAACCCTAACCCTAACACTTACACCTAATCCTAACCCTAACCCTAACCCTAACCGTAACATAAACCTAACCCTAACCCTAACCCTAACCTTAAATCTACCCGAAACACTAACCCTAAATCTCACCCTAACACTTACCCTTACTCTAACCCTAACCCTAACCCTAACCCTAACACCTAACCCTAACACTAACCCTAACCCTAACCCTAAACCTAACCCTAACCCTAACCCTTACCCTAACGCTAAACTTTACCCTAACCCTAACCCTAACCATGACACCAACCCTTACCCTAAACCTAACCTTAACCCTTAGCCTAACCCTAACACTAACCATAACCTTAACCCTAACCCTAACCCTAACCCTAAACCTTACTCTTACCCTAACCCTAACCCTAACACTAACCCTAAACTTAACCCTAACCCTAACTCTAACCCTTACCCTAACCCTAACCCTAACCCTAATCCTAACATTAATCCTAACCCTAACCCTAACCCTAACCCTAACCCTAACCCTTACCCTTACCATAACCCTAACCTAAACCAAACACTAACCCTAACACTAACCCTAACCCTAACACTAACCCTGACCCTAACCCTAATCCTTACCCTTACCCTAACCCTAACACTAACCCTAAACCTAACCCTGACCCTAATCCTAACAGTTACCCTTACCCTAACCTAACCCTAATCCTAACCCTTACCATAACCCTAACCCTTACCCTAAACCTAACCCCAAACCTATCCCTAACCCTAAACCTAACCCTTACCCTAACCGTAACCTAACCCTAAACCTTACTCTTACCCTAACCCTAATCCCAAACTTAACCCTAACCCTAAACCGTGCCCTTACCCTAACCCTATATCTAAACCTAACCCTAATCTTTACCCTAACCCTAACCCTTACCCTAACCCTAAACCCAAATGTATCCCTAACCCTAACCCTAACCCTAAACCAAACCTATCCCTAACCCTAACCCTAACCCTAACCCTAAGCCTAAACCGTACCCTTACCCTAACCCTTAATCTAACCCTAACCCTAACCCTAACCCCTAACCCTAACCCTCCCCCTAAACCATAACCTTACCCTAACCCTAAACCTAACCCTTACCCTAACCCTAACCCTTACCCTAACCCTAACCCCAAACCTATACCTAACCCTAACCCTAACCCTTACCCAAACGCTAACCCTTACCCTAACCCTAACCCTAACCCATAGCCTAACCCTAATCCTAACCCTAACATTAACCCTAACCCTAACACTAACCCTAAACCTTACCCTTACCCTAACCCTATCCCTAACCCTAACACTAACCCTAGCCTTAACCCTAACCCTAACCCTAACCCTTACCCTAACCCTAACCCTAACCCTTACCCTTACCCTAACATTAACGCTAACCTAACCCTAACCCTAAACCTAACCCTATCCCTAACAGTTACCTTTACCCTAAGCCTAACCCTAAACCGAAACCTAACCCTAATCCTAACCCTAACCCTAAACCTAACCCTAAACTTAACCCTAACCCTAACCCTATCCCTTACCCTTACCCTAACCCTAACACTAAACCTAACCCTAACTCTAAAACTAATCCTTACCCTCACCCTAACCCTAAACCTAACACTAACCCTAACCCTAAACTTTACCCTTACCCTTACCCTAACCCTAAACCTAACCCAAACCCTAACCCTAATCCTAACACTTACACTTACCCTAACCCTTACCCTAACCCTTACCTTTACCCTAACCCTAACCGTAACCCTAACCCTTACCGTAATCCTAACCTAACCCTAACCCTTACACTATCCCTAACCGTAACCCTAACCCTAACCCTAACCCTAACCCTTACTCTAATGCTAACCCTAACTCTAACACTAACCCTAACACAAACCCTAACCCTTACCCTAACCCTAACCCTAACCCTTAGCCTAACCCTAACCCTAACCCTAACCTTAACCCTAACCCTAACACTAAACCCAAACCTTACCCTTACCCTAACCCTCTCCCTAACCCTAACTCTAACCCTAGCCTTAACCCTAACCCTAACATTAACCCTTACCCTAACCCTAACCCTAACCCTAACCCTTCCCCTTCCCCTAACCCTAACCCTAAACCTAACCCTAACATCAATCCTAAGCCTTACACTTACTCTAACCCTAAACCTAACCCTAAAACTTACCCTTACCCTAACCCTAACACTAAACCTAACACTAACCCTAACACTAACCCTAACCTAACCCTTACCTTTACCCTTACACTAACCCTAACACTAACCCTAACCCTAATTCTAACAGTTACCCTTACCCTAACCCTAACCCTAACCTTTCCCTAACCCTAAAACTTACCCTAACCCTAACCCCAAACCTATGCCGAACCCTATCCCTTACCCTAACCCTAACCCTAACCCTAACCCTAACCCTTACCCTAACCCTAATCCTAACCCTAAGCCCTAAACCTAACCCATACCCTAACGCTCACCCTAACCCTAACCCTACCCCTAACCCTTACCCTAAACCTAACCCGAACCGTAACCCTTACCCTTACCCTCACCCTAACCTGAACCCCAACCCTAAACCTAATCCTAACCCTTACTCTTACCCTGACCTTAACCCCTAACCTAACCCTAACCCTAACCCTAACCCTTACGCTAACCCTAATCCTTGCCCTAACGCTAAACCTAACCCTAACCCTAACCTTAACCCAGACCCTAACCCTAAACCAAACACCTTAGCCTAACCGTAACCCTAACCCTAACACTAACTTTTACCCTAAACCTAACCCTTACCCTAACACTTACCCTAACCCTA
Organism: Megascapheus bottae; assembly: GCA_024803745.1. Classification (NCBI taxonomy): domain Eukaryota; kingdom Metazoa; phylum Chordata; class Mammalia; order Rodentia; family Geomyidae; genus Megascapheus; species Megascapheus bottae. Next base: position 189,296 of record JANJXV010001111.1, read on the forward strand.
ACCCTAACCCCAACCCCTAAACCAAACCCTTACCCTAACCCTTAACCTAACCCTAAACTTTACCCTTACCCTAACCCTAAACCTAACACTAACCCTAACCTTAACTCTAACCTTAAACCTAAGCCTAACCCTTAAGCTTATCCTAACCTTAACCCTAAACCTTACACTTACCCTTACCCTAACCCTAAAACTAACCCTAACCCTAAATCTAACCCTTAGCCTAACCCTAACCCTAACCCTAAACCTAACTCTTACTCTTACCCTAACCCTAACCCTAACCCGAAACCTAACTCTTACTCTTACCCTAACCCTAACCCCAAACCAAACCCTAAACCGATACCGTAACCTTACCCTAAACCTAAATCTAACCCTAACCCTAACCCTAACCCTAACCCTAACCCTAAACTTTACCCTGACCCTAACCCTAACCCTGACCCCAACCCTTAACCTAAACCTAACCTTAACCCTTACCCTAACCCTAACACTAACCATAACCTTAACCCTAACTCTAACCCTTAACCTAACCCTAAAACTAACCCTAACCCTAAATCTAACCCTTAGCCTAACCCTAACCCTAACCCTAACCCTTACTCTTACCCTAACCCTAACCCCAAACCAAACCCTAAACCTATACCGTAACCTTACCCTAAACCTAAATCTAACCCTAACCCTAACCCTAACCCTAACCCTAACCCTAAACTTTACCCTGACCCTAACCCTAACCCTGACCCCAACCCTTACCCTAAACCTAACCTTAACCCTTACCCTAACCCTAACACTAACCATAACCTTAACCCTAACTCTAACCCTAACCCTAACCCTTACTCTTACCGTAACCCTAACCCTAACCCTAACACTAACCCTAAACTTAACCCTAACCCTAACTCTAACCCTTACCCTAACCCTAACCCTAACCCTAATCCTAACATTAATCCTAAACCTTACCCTTACCCTAAACCTAACCCTAACCCTAACCCTTACCCTTACCGTAACCCTAACCCTAAACCAAACACTAACCCTAACACTAACCCTAACCCTAACACTAACCCTGACCCTAACCCTAACCCTTACCCTTACCCTAACCCTAACACTAACCCTAAACCTAACCATGACCCTAATCCTAACAGTTACCCTTACCCTAACCTAACCCTAATCCTAACCCTTACCCTAACCCTAAACCTTACCCTAACCCTAACCCCAAACCTATCCCTAACCCTAACCCTAACCCTTACCCTAACCGTAACCTAATCCTAAACCTTACTCTTACCCTAACCCTAAACCCAAACTTAACCCTAACCCTAAACCGTGCCCTTACCGTAACCCTAAATCTAAACCTAACCCTAAATTTACCCTAACCCTAACCCTTACCCTAACCCTAAACCCAAATGTATCCCTAACTCTAACCCTAACCCTAACCCAAACCTATCCCTAAACCTAACCCTAAACCTAACCCTAACCCAAACCTATCCCTAAACCTAACCCTAACCCTAAGCCTAAACCGTACCCTTAACCTAACCCTTAATCTAACCCTAACCCTAACCCTAACCCCTAACCCTAACCCTAACCCTAAACCGTAACCTTACACTAACCGTAACCCTAACCTAACCCTTACACTTACCCTAACCCTAACCCTAACCCTAACACTAACCCTAACCTTAACTCTAACTCTAACCCTAACACTAACCCTGACCCTTATATTATCCTTAACCCTAAACCTTACACTTACCCTTACACTAACCCTAACCCTAACCCTAACTCTAACCATAAATCTAACCCTTAGTCTTAACCTAAACTTATCCCTAACCCTAGCCCTTAACCTAACCATAAATCTAACCCTTACGCTAACCCTAACACTAACCCTAACCCCTAACCCTAACCCTAATCCTAACCCTATCCCTTACCCTAACCTTAACCCTAACCCTAAACCTAACCCTAACCCTAACCCTTACCTTTACCCTAAGCCTAACCCTAAATCTAAACCTAAACCTAATCGTAACCCTAACCCTAACCCTAAACCTAAACTTAACCCTAACCCTAACCCTAACCCTTACCCTTACCCTTACCCTAACCCTAACCCTAAACCTAACCCTAACTCTAAAACTAATCCTTACCCTCACCCTAACCCTAAACCTAACCCTAACCCTAACCCTAACCTTAACCCTGAACCTTATCCTAACCCTAAACCTAACCCAAACCCTAACCCTAATCCTAACACTTACCCTTACACTAACCCTAACCCTAACACTTACCCTTACCCTAACCCTAACCCTAACCTTAACCCCAACCCTAAACCTAAACCTAACCCTAACGCTAACCCTTACCCTTACCCTAACCCTAACGCTAACCCTAACCCTAACCCTTACACTTACCCTTGCCCTAACCCTAACCCTAACCCTAACCCTTACCCTAACCATAACCATAACCCTAACCCTTACACTAACCCTAACACTAACTCTAACCCCTATCCCTAACCCTTACCCTAAACCTAACACTAACCCCTAACCCTAACCCTTACCTAACCCTAAACCTAACCCTTAGCCTTACCCTAACCCTAACCCTAACTCTAACCCTAACACTAACCCAAACCGTAACGCTTACCCTAACCGTTACCCAAACCATTAGCCTAACCCTAACACTAACTATAACCTTAACCCTAACCCTAACCCTAACCCTTGCCCTTACCCTAACCCTAACCCTAACACTAACCCTAAAGTTAACCCTAACCCTAACTCTAACCCTTACCCTAACCCTAACCCTAACCCTAAACCTAACCCAAAACCTAACCCCTACCCTTACCCTAACCGTAACCTAACCGTAAACCAAACACCTTAGCCTAACCGTAACCCTAACCCTAACACTAACTTTTACCCTAAACCTAACCCTAATACTAACACTTACCCGAACCCTTACCCTAACCCCAACCCCTAAACCTAACCCTTACCCTAACCCTTAACCTGACCCTAACCGTTACCCTTACCCTAACCCTAACCCTAACACTAACCCTAACCTTAACTCTAACCCTAACCCTAACCCTAACCCTTATCCTTATCCTAACCTTAACCCTAAACCTTACACTTACCCTTACCCTAACCCTAACCCTAACCCTAACCCTAAATCTAACCCTTATCTTAACCTAACCCTAACCCTAACCCTAGCCCTTACCCTAACCCTAAATCTAACCCTTAGCCTACCTCTAACCCTAACCCTAACCCTAACCCTAACCCTTACTCTTACCCTAACCCTAACCCCAAACCAAACCCTAAACCTATACCGTACCCTTACCCTAAACCTAAATCTAACGCTAACCCTTACCCTAAGCCCTAACCCTAACCCTAAACCTAACCCTAACCCTTACCCTTACCCTAACCCTAACCCTAAACCCAACCCTAGCCCTAACACTAGTCCATACCCTAAGCCTAACCCTAACCCTAATCCTAACCCTAACCCTAACCCTAACCCTAATCCTAACCCTAACCCTTACCCTTACATTAACCCTAAACCTAACCCCAACCCTAACCTTTACACTAATCCTTACCCTAAGCCTAACCCTAAACCTAATCCTAAACCTAACCCTAACCCTAAACTTAACCCTAACCCTAATCCTAAACCTTACCCTTACCCTAACCCTAAACCTAACCATTATCCTAAGCCTAACCCTAACCCTAACCCTAACCATTACCCTAACCCCAACCTTAACCCTAACCCTAACCTTAATGCTGACCCTAAACCTAACCCTAACCCTAACCCTTACCCTAACCCTAAAATTTCCCTAACCCTAACACTAACCCTGACCCCAACCCTTACCCTAAACCTAAACTTAACCCTTAGCCTAACCCTAACACTAACCATAACCTTAACCCTAACTCTAACCCTAACCCTAACCCTAACCCTAACCCTTACCCTAACCCTAAACCCAAATGTATCCCTAACCCTAACCCTAACCCAAACCTATCCCTAACCCTAACCCTAACCCTAACCCAAACCTAGCCCTAACCCTAACCCTAACCCTAACACTAAGCCTAAACCGTACCCTTACCCTAACCCTTAATCTAACCCTAACCTTAACCCTAATCCCTAACACTAACCCTAACCCTAAACCGTAACCTTACCCTAACCCTAACCCTAACCCTAACCCTTACACTTACCCTAACAATAACCCTAACCCTAACACTAACCCTAACCTTAACTCTAACTCTAACCCTAACCCTAACCCTTACCCTTATATTATCCTTAACCCTAAACCTTACACTTACCCTTACCCTAACCCTAACCCTAACCATAACCCTAACCATAAATCTAACCCTTAGTCTTAACCTAACCTTAACCCTAACCCTAGCCCTTACCCTAACCATAAATCTAACCCTTACGCTAACCCTAACCCTAACCCTAACCCCTAACCCTAACCCTAACCCTAACCCTAACCCTATCCCTTACCCTTACCCTAACCCTAACCCTTACCCTTTCCCCAAACCTAACCCTAAACCTAACCCTAACCCTAACCTTAACCCTAACCCTAAACCTAACCCTAACCCTAACCCTTACCTTTACCCTAAGCCTAACCCTAAATCTAAACCTAACCCTAATCCTAACCCTAACCCTAACCCTAACCCTAAACTTAACCCTCACCCTAACCCTAAACCTTACCCTTACCCTTACCCTAACCCTAACCCTAAACCTAACCCTAACTCTAAAACTAATCCTTACCCTCACCCTAACCCTAAACCTAACCCTAACCCTAACCTTAACCCTGAACCTAACCCTAACCCTAACCCTAACCCTTACCTTTACCCTAAGCCTAACCCTAAATCTAAACCTAACCCTAATCCTAACCCTAACCCTAACCCTAACCCTAAACCTAACCCAAACCTAACCCTAATCATAACACTTACCCTTACACTAACCCTAACCCTAACACGTACCCTTACCCTAACCCTAACCCTAACCTTAACCCCAAACCTAAACGTAAACCTAACCCTAACGCTAACCCTTAGCCTTACCCTAACCCTAACGCTAACCCTAACCCTAACCCTAACACTTACCCTTGCCCTAACCATAAATCTAACCCTTAGCCTAACCCTAACCCTAACCCTAACCCTTACTCTTACCCTAACCCTAACCCCAAACCAAACCCTAAACCTATACCGTACCCTTACCCTAAACCTAAATCTAATGCTAACCCTTACCCTATGACCTAACCCTAACCCTAACCCTAACCCTTACCCTTACCCTAACCCTAACACTAAACCCAACCCTAGCCCTAACACTAGTTCGTACCCTAAGCCTAACCCTAACCCTAATCCTAACCCTAACCCTAACCCTAACCCTAATCCTAACCCTAACACTTACCCTTACATTAACCCTAAACCTAACCCCAACCCTAACCGTAACACTAATCCTTACCCTAAGCCTAACCCTAAACCTAATCCTAAACCTAACTCTAACCCTAAACGTAACCCTAACCCTAATCCTAAACCTTACCCTCACCCTCACCCTAAACCTATCCCTTATCCTAAGCCTAACCCTAACCCTAACCCTAACCATTACCCTAACCCCAACCCTAACCCTAACCCTAACATTAATGCTAACCCTAAACATAACTCTAACCCTAACCCTTACCCTAACCCTAAACTTTACCCTAACCCTAACCCTAACCCTGACCCCAACCCTTACCCTAAACCTAACCTTAACCCTTAGCCTAACCCTAACACTAACCATAACCTTAACCCTAACCCTAACCCTAACCCTAACCCTTACTCTTACCCTAACCCTAACCCTAACCCTAACACTAACCCTAAACTTAACCCTAACCCTAACTCTAACCCTTACCCTAACCCCAACCCTAACCCTAATCTTAACATCAATCCTAAGCCTTAACCTTACCCTAAACCTAACCCTAACCCTAACCCTAAACCTTACCGTAACCCTAACCCTAAACCAAACACTAACCCTAACACTAACCCTAACCCTAACACTAAACCTGACCCTAACCCTAACCCTTACCCTTACCCTAACCCTAACACTAACCCTAAACCTAACCCTGACCCTAATCCTAACAGTTACCCTTACCCTAACCTAACCCTAATCCTAACCCTTACCATAACCCTAACCCTTACCCTAACCCTAACCCCAAACCTATCCCTAACCCTAAACCTAACCCTTACCCTAACCGTAACCTAACCCTAAACCTTACTCTTACCCTAACCCTAATCCCAAACTTAACCCTAACCCTAAACAGTGCCCTTACCCTAACCCTAAATCTAAACCTAACCCTAATCTTTACCCTAACCCTAACCCTTACCCTAACCCTAAACCCAAATGTATCCCTAACCCTAACCCTAACCCTGACCCAAACCTATCCCTAACCCTAACCCTAACCCTAACCCTAAACCAAACCTATCCCTAACCCTAATCCTAACCCTAACCCTAAGCCTAAACCGTACCCTTACCCTAACCCTTAATCTAACCCTAACCCTAACCCTAACCCCTAACCCTAACCCTAACCCTAAACCGTAACCTTACCCTAACCCTAACCCTAAACCTAACCCTTACCCTAACCCTAACCCTTACCCTAACCATAACCCCAAACCTATCCCTAACCCTAACCCTAACCCCTAACCCTAACCCTAACCCTTACACTTATCCTAACCCTAACCCTAACCCTAACACTAACCCTAATCTTAACTCTAACTCTAACCCTAACCCTAACCCTTACCCTTATCCTAACCTTAACCCTAAACCTTACACTTACCCTTAACCTAACCCAAACCATAACCCTAACCCTAACCATAAATCTAACCCTTAGTCTTAACCTAACATTAACCCTAACCCTAGCCCTTACCCTAACACTAAATCTAACCCTTATGGTAACCCTAACCCTAACCCTAAACCCTAACCCTAACCCTATCCCTTACCCTTACCCTAACCCTAACCCTTACCCTTTCCCCAACCCTAACACTAACCCTAACCTTAACTCTAACCCTAAAAATAACCCTAACCCTAACCCTTCCCTTTACCCTAAGCCTAACCCTAAATCTAAACCTAACCCTAATCCTAACCCTAACACTAACCCTAAACCTAAACTTAACCCTAACCCTAACCCTAACCCTTACCCTTACCCTTACCCTAACCCTAACCCTAAACCTAAACCTAACTCTAAAACTAATCCTTACCCTCACCCTAACCCTAAACGTAACCCTAACCCTAACCTTAACCCTTAACCTTATCCGAACCCTAAACCTAACCCAAATCCTAACCCTAATCCTAACACTTACCCTTACACTAACCCAACCCTAACACTTACCCTTACCCTAACCCTAACCCTAACCTTAACCCCACCCTAAACCTAAACCTAACCCTAACGCTAACCCTTACCCTTACCCTAACCCTAACGCTAACCCGAACCCTAACCCTAACACTTACCCTTGCCCTAACCCTAACCCTAAACCTAACCCTTACCATAACCCTAACCATAACCCTAACCCTTACACTAACCCTAACCCTAACTCTAACCCCTATCCCTAATCCTTACCCTAAACCTAACCCTAACCCCTAACCCTAACCCTTACCCTAACCCGAACTCTAACCCTTACCCTTACCCTAACCATAACCCTAACTCTAACCCTAACACTAACCCAAACCCTAAACCTTACCCTAACCCTTACCCTAACCCTTAGCCTAACCCTAACACTAACCATAACCTTAACCCTATCCCTAACCCTAACCCTAACCCTAACCCTTACCCTTACCCTAACCCTAACCCTAACACTAACACTAACCCTAAACTTAACCCTAACCCTAACTCTAACCCTTACCCTAACCCTAACCCTAATCCTAACACTAATCCTAACCCTTACCCTTACCCTAAACCTAACCCTAACCCTAACCATAACCCTTACCATAACCCTAACCCTAAACCAAACACTAACCCTAACCCTAACCCTAACACTAACCCTAACAATAATCCTAACCCTTACCCTAACCTTAATGCTAAACCTAAACCTAACCCTAACCCTTACCCTTTCCCTAACCCTAACTCTACCTGTAACCCTAACCCTAAATATAACCCTAACCCTAACCCTAACACTAACCCTAACCCTAACTCTAACCCTAATTCTAACGGTTACCCTTACCCTAACCCTAACCCTAACCCTAACATTTACCCTAACCCTAACCCTTACCCTAACCCTAACCCCAAACCTTTGCCTAACCCTAACCCTAATCCTAAACCTTACACCTAACCCTAACCCTAACCACAACCCTAACCCTTACTCTTACCCTAACCCTAACCACAAACCTAAAATTAACCCTAAACCGTACCCTTACCCTAACCCTAAATCTAACCCTAACCCTAACCCCTAACCTTAACCCTAACCCTAAACCTAACCCTAAACCTAACCCTAATCCTTACCCTAACCCTAACCCTAAACCTAACCCTAAACCTAACCCTAACCCTAACCCTAACCCTAACCCTTACACTTACCCTAACCCTAAACCTAACCCTAACCCTAACCGTAACACTAATCCTTACCCTAACCCTAACCCTAATCCTAATCCTACCCCTAACCCTAACCCTAACCCTAAACTTAACCCTAACCCTAACCCTAACCCTTACCCTTACCCTAACCCTAAACCTAACCGTTATCCTTACCCTAACCCTAACCCTATCCCTAACCCTTACCCTAACCCTAACCCTAACCCTAAACTTAATGCTAACCCTAACCCTTACCTTAACCCTAAAATTACCCTAACCCTACCCGTAATCCTAACCCCAACCCTTACCCTTATCCTAAACTTAACCCTAAACCTTACACTTACCCTTATCCTAACCCTAACCCTTACCCTAACCCTAACCCCAAACCTTTGCCTAACCCTAACCCTAACCCTAAACCAAACCCTAACCCTAACCCTAACCCCAACACTAACCCTTATTCTTACCCCAGCCCTAACCACAAACCTAAACCTAACCCTAAACTGTACCCTTACCCTAACCCTAAATCTAACCCTAACCCTAACACTTACACCTAATCCTAACCCTAACCCTAACCCTAACCGTAACATAAACCTAACCCTAACCCTAACCCTAACCTTAAATCTACCCGAAACACTAACCCTAAATCTCACCCTAACACTTACCCTTACTCTAACCCTAACCCTAACCCTAACCCTAACACCTAACCCTAACACTAACCCTAACCCTAACCCTAAACCTAACCCTAACCCTAACCCTTACCCTAACGCTAAACTTTACCCTAACCCTAACCCTAACCATGACACCAACCCTTACCCTAAACCTAACCTTAACCCTTAGCCTAACCCTAACACTAACCATAACCTTAACCCTAACCCTAACCCTAACCCTAAACCTTACTCTTACCCTAACCCTAACCCTAACACTAACCCTAAACTTAACCCTAACCCTAACTCTAACCCTTACCCTAACCCTAACCCTAACCCTAATCCTAACATTAATCCTAACCCTAACCCTAACCCTAACCCTAACCCTAACCCTTACCCTTACCATAACCCTAACCTAAACCAAACACTAACCCTAACACTAACCCTAACCCTAACACTAACCCTGACCCTAACCCTAATCCTTACCCTTACCCTAACCCTAACACTAACCCTAAACCTAACCCTGACCCTAATCCTAACAGTTACCCTTACCCTAACCTAACCCTAATCCTAACCCTTACCATAACCCTAACCCTTACCCTAAACCTAACCCCAAACCTATCCCTAACCCTAAACCTAACCCTTACCCTAACCGTAACCTAACCCTAAACCTTACTCTTACCCTAACCCTAATCCCAAACTTAACCCTAACCCTAAACCGTGCCCTTACCCTAACCCTATATCTAAACCTAACCCTAATCTTTACCCTAACCCTAACCCTTACCCTAACCCTAAACCCAAATGTATCCCTAACCCTAACCCTAACCCTAAACCAAACCTATCCCTAACCCTAACCCTAACCCTAACCCTAAGCCTAAA
>JANJXV010001112.1:0-199248 GCA_024803745.1 Megascapheus bottae
CCATTCTATGACTTCAGAAACCTACATTGTGACTTCACAAACCTCCATTGTATGAGTTCACACACCTGCATTGTGGCTTCACCCACCTCCATTCTCTGACTTCACACACCTCCATTCTGACTTCACACACCTCCATTCTGACTTCACACACCTCAATTCTGTGACTTCACACACCTCCATTCTATGAATTCACACACCTCCATTCTATGACTTCACAGACCTCCATTCTATGACTTCACACACCTCCTTTCTGAGGTCACATACATCCATTCTGTGACTTCACACACCTCCATTGTGACTTCATACAGCTCCATTCTATGAGGTCACACACCTCCATTCTGACTTCACACACTTCCATTCTATGACTTCACACAGCTCCTTTCTGACTTCACACACCTCCATTCTATGACTTCGCACACCTCTAGTCTGACTTCACACAACTGCATTCTGTGACTTCACACACCTCCATTCTATGATTTCACACACCTCCATTCTGTGACTTCACACACCTCCACTCTGTGACTTTACACACCTCCATTCTGTGACTTCACACACCTCCATGCTGTGATTTCACACACAATCCATTCTATGACTTCACAAACCTCCATTCTTTGATTTCACAAACCTCCATTCTATGACTTTACACACCTCCATTGTGACTTCATACTACTCCATTCTGTGAATTCACACACCTCCTTTCTGTGACTTCACACACCTCCATACTATGACTTCCACACACGTTCAATCTATGACTTCACAACCTCCATTCTATGACTTCACACACTTCCAATCTATGACTTCACACACCTGCAATCTGACTTCACACACCTCCGTTCTCTGTCTTCACACACCTCCATTCTATGACTTCACACTCCTCCATTCTATGAGTTCACACACCTCCATTCTTTGTCTTCACACACCTCCATTCTATGACTTCACACACCTCCATTGTGACTTCACACATCGCCTTTCTGTGACTTCACCCACCTCCCTTCTGTGACTTGACACACCTCCATTTTATGACTTCACACACCTCCATTCTATGACTTCACACACCTCCATTCTGTAATTTCACACGCTTCCAATGTTTGACGTCACAAACCTCCATTCCATGACTTCATACACCTCCATTCTATGACTACACACACATCCATTCTTTGACCTCACACACCTCCATTTTGACTTCACACACCTCCATTCTGTGACTTCACACACCTGCATTTGTGACTTCACACACCACAATTGTGACTTCACACACCTCCCTTCTGTGACTTGACACACCTCCATTTTATGACTTCACACACCTCCATTCTATGACTTCACACACCTCCATTCTGACTTCACACACCTCAATTCTGTGACTTCACACAACTCCATTCTATGATTTCCCACACCTCCATTCTTTGACTTCACACACCTCCATTCTATGACTTCACATACCTCCTTTCTGAGTTCACACACCTCCATTCATTTTCTTCACACACCTCCAATCTGACTTCACACACCTCCATTCTATGTCTCCACACACCTCCATTCTGTAATTTCACACACTTCCAATGTTTGACTTCACAAACCTCCATTCTTTGACTTCACACACCTCCATTCTATGACCTCTCACACCTCCATTGTGACTTCACACATCTCCGTTCTGTGACTTCACACACCTCCCTTCTGTGACTTGACACACCTCCATTCTATGACTTCACACACCTCCATTCTTTGACTTCACACACCTCCATTTTGTCTTCACACACTTCCATTCTGTGAATTCACACACCTCCATTCTGTGACTTCACACACCTCCATTCTGACTTCACACACCTCCATTCTATGACTTCACACACTTCCATTCTATGACTTCACACACCTCCATTCTGTGACTTCACACACCTCCAGTCTGAGTTCACACACTTCCATTCTGTGTCTTCACACACCTCCATTCTGTGACTTCACACACCTAGTTATATGACTTCACACACCTCCATTCTATGACCTGACACACCTCAAATCTGAGTTCACACCCCTCCATAGTGTGACTTCACACACCTCCATTCTGTGACTTCACACACCTCCATTCTATGACTTCACACACCTCCATTCTATGACTTCACACACCTCCATTCTATGCCTTTACACACCTCCATTCTGTGACTTCACACACCTCCATTCTATGACATCACACACCTCCATTCTGTGACTTCACACCTCCATTCTATGACTTCACACACCTCCATTCTATGACTTCAGAAACCTATATTGTTACTTCACACACCTCCATTCTATGAGTTCACACACCTGCATTGTGACTTCACCCACCTCCATTCTCTGACTTCACACACCTCCATTCAGACTTCACACACCTCCATTCTGACATCACACACCTCAAGTCTGTGACTTCACACACCTCCATTGTATGATTTCACACACCTCCATTCTATGACTTCACAGACCTCCATTCTCTGACTTCACACACCTCCTTTCTGAGTTCACACACATCCATTCTGTGACTTCACACACCTCCATTGTGACTTCATACACCTCCATTCTATGAGTTCACACACCCCCATTCTGACTTCACACACTTCCATTCTATGACTTCACACAGCTCCATTCTGACTTCACACACCTCCATTCTATGACTTCGCACACCTCTATTTTGACTTCACACAACTGCATTCTGTGACTTCACACACCTCCATTCTATGACTTCACACACCTCCATTCTATGACTTCACACACCTCCATTCTATGCCTTTACACACCTCCATTCTGTGACTTCACACACCTCCATTCTTTGACATCACACACCTCCATTCTGTGACTTCACACACCTCCATTCTATGACTTCACACACCTCCATTCTATGACTTCAGAAACCTACATTGTGACTTCACACACCTCCATTCTATTAGTTCACACACCTGCATTGTGACTTCACCCACCTCCATTCTCTGACTTCACACACCTCCATTCTGACTTCACACACCTCCATTCTGACTTCACACACCTCAATTCTGTGACTTCACACACCTCCATTCTATGAATTCACACACCTCCATTCTATGACTTCACAGACCTCCATTCTATGACTTCACACACCTCCTTTCTGAGGTCACATACATCCATTCTGTGACTTCACACACCTCCATTGTGACTTCATACACCTCCATTCTATGAGGTCACACACCTCCATTCTGACTTCACACACTTCCATTCTATGACTTCACACAGCTCCATTCTGACTTCACACACCTCCATTCTATGACTTCGCACACCTCTCTTCTGACTTCACACAACTGCATTCTGTGACTTCACACACCTCCATTCTATGATTTCACACACCTCCATTCTGTGACTTCACACACCTCCACTCTGTGACTTTACACACCTCCATTCTGTGACTTCACACACCTCCATGCTGTGATTTCACACACAATCCATTCTATGACTTCACAAACCTCCATTCTTTGATTTCACACACCTCCATTCTATGACTTTACACACCTCCATTGTGACTTCATACTACTCCATTCTGTGAATTCACACACCTCCTTTCTGTGACTTCACACACCTCCATACTATGACTTCCACACACGTTCAATCTATGACTTCACAACCTCCATTCTATGACTTCACACACTTCCAATCTATGACTTCACACACCTGCAATCTGACTTCACACACCTCCATTCTCTGTCTTCACACACCTCCATTCTATGACTTCACACACCTCCATTCTGAAACTTCACACGCTTCCAATGTTTGACGTCACAAACCTCCATTCCATGACTTCATACACCTCCATTCTATGACTTCACACACATCCATTCTTTGACCTCACACACCTCCATTTTGACTTCACACACCTCCATTCTGTGACTTCACACACCTGCATTTGTGACTTCACATACCACAATTTTGACTTCACACACGTTCATTCTTTCACTTCACACACCTCCATTTTGGCTTCACACACCTCCATTTTGTGACTTCACACACCTCCATTCTATGACTTCACACACCTCCATTCTATGACTTCACACACCTACATTGTGACTTCACACACCTACGTTCTATCAGTTCACACACCTGCATTGTGACTTCACACACCTCCATTCTATGACTTCACACACCTCCATTCTGAATTCACACACCTCCATTCTGACTTCACACACCTCAATTCTGTGACTTCACACACCTCCATTCTGTGATTTCCCACACCTCTATTCTTTGACTTCACACACCTCCATTCTATGACTTCACATACCTCCTTTATGAGTTGACACACCTCCATTCTGTGACTTCACATACCTCCAATCTGACTTCACACACCTCCATTCTATGACTTCACACACCTCCATTGTGTGACTTCAAAACCCACCATTCTATGACTTCACACATCTCCATTGTGACTTCACACACCTCCATTCTATGAGTTCACATAGCTCCATTCTGACTTCACACACCTCCATTCTATGACTTCGCACACCTCTATTCTGACTTCACACCCCTCCATTCTGTGATTTCACATACCTCTACTCTTTGACTTCACACACCTCCACTCTATGATTTCACACACCTCCATTCTATGATTTCACACAGCTCCGTTCTATGACTTCACATACCTCCTTTCTGAGTTCACACACCTCCATTCATTGACTTCACACACCTCCAATCTGACTTCACACACCTCCATTCTATGACACCACACACATCCATTCTCTGATTTCAAAAACCACAATTCTATGACTTCACACACCTCCATTGTGACTTCACATACCTCCATTCTAAGAGTTCACACACCTCCAATCTGACTTCACACACCTCCATTCTATGAATTCCCAAAGCTTCATTCTGACTTAACACACCTCCATTCTATGACTTCGCATACCTCTATTCTGACTTCATACACCTCCATTCTGTGACTTCACACACCTCAACTCTGTCACTTTACACACCTCAATTCTGTGACTTCTAACACCTCCATTCTGTGATTTCACACACCTCCATTCTATGACTTCCCACACCTCCATTTCTTGACTTCACACACCTCCATTCTATGACTTCACACACCTCCATTGTGACTTCACACATCGCCATTCTGTGACTTCACACACCTCCCTTCTGTGACTTGACATACCTCCATTTTATGACTTCACATACCTCCATTCTATGACTTCACACAACTCCATTCTGTAATTTCACACGCTTCCAATATTGTACGTCACAAGCCTCCATTCCATGATTTCATACACCTCCATTCTATGACTTCACACACATCCATTCTTTGACCTCACACACCTCCATTTTGACTTCACACACCTCCATTCTGTGACTTCACACACCTGCATTTGTGACTTCACATACCACAATTGTGACTTCACACACGTCCATTCTTTGACTTCACACACCTCCATTTTGACTTCACACACCTCCATTTTGTGACTTCACACACCTCCATTCTATGACTTCACACACCTCCATTCTATGACTTCACACACCTACATTGTGACTTCACACACCTACGTTCTATCAGTTCACACACCT
This sequence comes from Megascapheus bottae, assembly GCA_024803745.1. Lineage (NCBI taxonomy): Eukaryota > Metazoa > Chordata > Mammalia > Rodentia > Geomyidae > Megascapheus > Megascapheus bottae. The sequence continues at coordinate 5,548 of JANJXV010001112.1, forward strand.
GCATTGTGACTTCACACACCTCCATTCTATGACTTCACACACCTTCATTCTGAATTCACACACCTCCATTCTGACTTCACACACCTCAATTCTGTGACTTCACACACCTCCATTCTATGATTTCCCACACCTCCATTCTTTGACTTCACACACCTCCATTCTATGACTTCACATACCTCCTTTCTGAGTTCACACACCTCCATTCATTGACTTCACACACCTCCAATCTGACTTCACACACCTCCATTCAATGACTCCACACACCTCCATTCTGTGATTTCAAAAACCACAATTCTATGACTTCACACACCTCCATTGTGACTTCACATACCTCCATTCTAAGAGTTCACACACCTCCAATCTGGCTTCACACACCTCCATTGTATGAATTCCCACAGCTCCATTCTGACTTAACACATCTCCATTCTACGACTTCGCATACCTCTATTCTGACTTCATACACCTCCATTCTGTGACTTCACACACCTCCATTCTATGACTTCACACACCTCCATTCTTTGACTTCACACACCTCCATTCTGTGACTTCACACACCTCCATTGTGACTTCACACATCTCCGTTCTGTGACTTCACACACCTCCCTTCTGTGACTTGACACACCTCCATTCTATGACTTCACACACCTCCATTCTATGACTTCACACACCTCCATTCTGTAATTTCACACACTTCCAATGATTGACTTCACAAACCTCCATTCTTTGACTTCACACTCCTCCATTCTATGACCTCTCACATCTCCATTGTGACTTCACACATCTCCGTTCTGTGACTTCACACACCTCCCTTCTGTGACTTGACACACCTCCATTCTATGACTTCACACACCTCCATTCTTTGACTTCACACACCTCCATTCTGACTTCACACACCTCAATTCTGTGACTTCACACACCTCCATTCTATGATTTCCCACACCTCCATTCTTTGACTTCACACACCTCCATTCTATGACTTCACATACCTCCTTTCTGAGTTCACACACCTCCATTCATTGACTTCACACACCTCCAATCTGACTTCACACACCTCCATTCAATGACTCCACACACCTCCATTCTGTGATTTCAAAAACCACAATTCTATGACTTCACACACCTCCATTGTGACTTCACATACCTCCATTCTAAGAGTTCACACACCACCAATCTGACTTCACACACCTCCATTCTATGAATTCCCAAAGCTTCATTCTGACTTAACACACCTCCATTCTATGACTTCGCATACCTCTATTCTGACTTCATACACCTCCATTCTGTGACTTCACACACCTCGACTCTGTCACTTTACACACCTCAATTCTGTGACTTCTAACACCTCCATTCTGTGATTTCACACACCTCCATTCTATGACTTCACACACCTCCATTCCTTGACTTCACACACCTCCATTCTATGACTTCACACACCTCCATTGTGACTTCACACATCGCCATTCTGTGACTTCACACACCTCCCTTCTGTGACTTGACATACCTCCATTTTATGACTTCACATACCTCCATTCTATGACTTCACACAACTCCATTCTGTAATTTCACACGCTTCCAATATTGTACGTCACAAGCCTCCATTCCATGATTTCATACACCTCCATTCTATGACTTCACACACATCCATTCTTTGACCTCACACACCTCCATTTTGACTTCACACACCTCCATTCTGTGACTTCACACACCTGCATTTGTGACTTCACATACCACAATTATGACTTCACACACGTCCATTCTTTGACTTCACACACCTCCATTTTGACTTCACACACCTCCATTTTGTGACTTCACACACCTCCATTCTATGACTTCACACACCTCCATTCTATGACTTCACACACCTACATTGTGACTTCACACACCTATGTTCTATCAGTTCACACACCTGCATTGTGACTTCACACACCTCCATTCTTTGACTTCACACACCTCCATTCTGTGACTTCACACACCTCCATTGTGACTTCACACATCTCCGTTCTGTGACTTCACACACCTCCCTTCTGTGACTTGACACACCTCCATTCTATGACTTCACACACCTCCATTCTATGACTTCACACACCTCCATTCTGTAATTTCACACACTTCCAATGTTTGACTTCACAAACCTCCATTCTTTGACTTCACACTCCTCCATTCTATGACCTCTCACATCTCCATTGTGACTTCACACATCTCCGTTCTGTGACTTCACACACCTCCCTTCTGTGACTTGACACACCTCCATTCTATGACTTCACACACCTCCATTCTTTGACTTCACACACCTCCATTTTGACATCACACACCTCCATTCTGTGACTTCACACACCTCCATTTGTGACTTCACACACCACAATTTTGACTTCACACACCTCCATTCTTTGACTTCACACACCTCAATTTTGACTTCACACACTTCCATTCTGTGAATTCACACACCTCCATTCTGTGACTTCACACACCTCCATTGTTTGACTACACACAACTCCATTCTTTGACTTCAGACACCTCCATTCCATGACATCACACACCTCCATTCTGTGACTTCACACAACTCCATTCTCTGACTTCACACACCTCCATTCTGTGACTTCACACACCTCCATCCTGTGATTTCACACACCTCCATCCTGTGACTTCACACACCTCCATTCTCTGACTTCACACACCTCCATTCTGTGACTTCACACACCTCCACTCTGTGACATTACACACCTCCATTCTGTGTCTTCACACACCTCCATCCTGTGATTTCACACACCTCCATTATATGACTTCACACACCTCCATTCTATGACTTCACACACCTGCATTCTATGACTTCACACACTTCTATTCTGTGACTAGACACACCTCCATTGTATGACTTCACACACCTCCATTCTATGACTTCACACATCTGCATTCTGACTTCACACACCTCCATTATATGACTTCACACCTCCATTCTCTGACTTCACACATCTCCATTCTGACTTCACACACCTCCAATCTATGCCTTCACACATCTCCCTTCTATGACTTCACACACCTCCATTCTGTAACTTCACACACTTCCAATGTTTGACTTCACACATCTCCATTCCATGACTTCATACACATCCATTCTATGACTTCACACAACTCCTTTCTTTGACTTCACAAAATTCCATTTTGATTTCACACACCTCCACTCTGTGACTTCACACACCTCCATTTGTGACTTCACACATCACAATTTTGACTTCACACACCTCCATTCTGTGACTTCACACACCTCCATTCTGAGTTAACACACCTCCATTTGTGACTTCACACACCTCCTTTCTGACTTCACACACCTCCATTCTATGACTTCACCCACTTCCATTCTATGACGTCACACACCTCCATTCTGTGACTTCACACACCTCCACTCTGAGTTCACACACCTCCATTCTGTGTGTTCACACACCTCCATTCTGTGACTTCACACACCTCTCTTCTGACTTCACACAACTGCATTCTGTGACTTCACACACCTCCATTCTATGATTTCACACACCTCCATTCTGTGACTTCACACACCTCCACTCTGTGACTTTACACACCTCCATTCTGTGACTTCACACACCTCCATGCTGTGATTTCACACACAATCCATTCTATGACTTCACAAACCTCCATTCTTTGATTTCACACACCTCCATTCTATGACTTTACACACCTCCATTGTGACTTCATACTACTCTGTTCTGTGAATTCACACACCTCCTTTCTGTGACTTCACAAACCTCCATACTATGACTTCCACACACGTTCAATCTATGACTTCACAACCTCCATTCTATGACTTCACACACTTCCAATCTATGACTTCACACACCTGCAATCTGACTTCACACACCTCCATTCTCTGTCTTCACACACCTCCATTCTATGACTTCACACACCTCCATTCTGAAACTTCACACGCTTCCAATGTTTGACGTCACAAACCTCCATTCCATGACTTCATACACCTCCATTCTATGACTTCACACACATCCATTCTTTGACCTCACACACCTCCATTTTGACTTCACACACCTCCATTCTGTGACTTCACACACCTGCATTTGTGACTTCACATACCACAATTTTGACTTCACACACGTTCATTCTTTCACTTCACACACCTCCATTTTGGCTTCACACACCTCCATTTTGTGACTTCACACACCTCCATTCTATGACTTCACACACCTCCATTCTATGACTTCACACACCTACATTGTGACTTCACACACCTACGTTCTATCAGTTCACACACCTGCATTGTGACTTCACACACCTCCATTCTATGACTTCACACACCTCCATTCTGAATTCACACACCTCCATTCTGACTTCACACACCTCAATTCTGTGACTTCACACACCTCCATTCTATGATTTCCCACACCTCTATTCTTTGACTTCACACACCTCCATTCTATGACTTCACATACCTCCTTTATGAGTTGACACACCTCCATTCTGTGACTTCACATACCTCCAATCTGACTTCACACACCTCCATTCTATGACTTCACACACCTCCATTGTGTGACTTCAAAACCCACCATTCTATGACTTCACACATCTCCATTGTGACTTCACACACCTCCATTCTATGAGTTCACATAGCTCCATTCTGACTTCACACACCTCCATTCTATGACTTCGCACACCTCTATTCTGACTTCACACCCCTCCATTCTGTGATTTCACATACCTCTACTCTTTGACTTCACACACCTCCACTCTATGATTTCACACACCTCCATTCTATGATTTCACACAGCTCCATTCTATGACTTCACATACCTCCTTTCTGAGTTCACACACCTCCATTCATTGACTTCACACACCTCCAATCTGACTTCACACACCTCCATTCTATGACACCACACACATCCATTCTCTGATTTCAAAAACCACAATTCTATGACTTCACACACCTCCATTGTGACTTCACATACCTCCATTCTAAGAGTTCACACATCTCCAATCTGACTTCACACACCTCCATTCTATGAATTCCCAAAGCTTCATTCTGACTTAACACACCTCCATTCTATGACTTCGCATACCTCTATTCTGACTTCATACACCTCCATTCTGTGACTTCACACACCTCAACTCTGTCACTTTACACACCTCAATTCTGTGACTTCTAACACCTCCATTCTGTGATTTCACACACCTCCATTCTATGACTTCACACACCTCCATTCCTTGACTTCACACACCTCCATTCTATGACTTCACACACCTCCATTGTGACTTCACACACCTACGTTCTATCAGTTCACACACCTGCATTGTGACTTCACACACCTCCATTCTATGACTTCACACACCTTCATTCTGAATTCACACACCTCCATTCTGACTTCACACACCTCAATTCTGTGACTTCACACACCTCCATTCTATGATTTCCCACACCTCCATTCTTTGACTTCACACACCTCCATTCTATGACTTCACATACCTCCTTTCTGAGTTCACACACCTCCATTCATTGACTTCACACACCTCCAATCTGACTTCACACACCTCCATTCAATGACTCCACACACCTCCATTCTGTGATTTCAAAAACCACAATTCTATGACTTCACACACCTCCATTGGGACTTCACATACCTCCATTCTAAGAGTTCACACACCTCCAATCTGGCTTCACACACCTCCATTGTATGAATTCCCACAGCTCCATTCTGACTTAACACATCTCCATTCTACGACTTCGCATACCTCTATTCTGACTTCATACACCTCCATTCTGTGACTTCACACACCTCCATTCTATGACTTCACACATCTCCATTCTTTGACTTCACACACCTCCATTCTGTGACTTCACACACCTCCATTGTGACTTCACACATCTCCGTTCTGTGACTTCACACACCTCCCTTCTGTGACTTGACACACCTCCATTCTATGACTTCACACACCTCCATTCTGTAATTTCACACACTTCCAATGTTTGACTTCACAAACCTCCATTGTGACTTCACACATCGCCATTCTGTGACTTCACACACCTCCCTTCTGTGACTTGACATACCTCCATTTTATGACTTCACATACCTCCATTCTATGACTTCACACAACTCCATTCTGTAATTTCACACGCTTCCAATATTGTACGTCACAAGCCTCCATTCCATGATTTCATACACCTCCATTCTATGACTTCACACACATCCATTCTTTGACCTCACACACCTCCATTTTGACTTCACACACCTCCATTCTGTGACTTCACACACCTGCATTTGTGACTTCACATACCACAATTGTGACTTCACACACGTCCATTCTTTGACTTCACACACCTCCATTTTGACTTCACACACCTCCATTTTGTGACTTCACACACCTCCATTCTATGACTTCACACACCTCCATTCTATGACTTCACACACCTACATTGTGACTTCACACACCTACGTTCTATCAGTTCACACACCTGCATTGTGACTTCACACACCTCCATTCTATGACTTCACACACCTTCATTCTGAATTCACACACCTCCATTCTGACTTCACACACCTCAATTCTGTGACTTCACACACCTCCATTCTATGATTTCCCACACCTCCATTCTTTGACTTCACACACCTCCATTCTATGACTTCACATACCTCCTTTCTGAGTTCACACACCTCCATTCATTGACTTCACACACCTCCAATCTGACTTCACACACCTCCATTCAATGACTCCACACACCTCCATTCTGTGATTTCAAAAACCACAATTCTATGACTTCACACACCTCCATTGTGACTTCACATACCTCCATTCTAAGAGTTCACACACCTCCAATCTGGCTTCACACACCTCCATTGTATGAATTCCCACAGCTCCATTCTGACTTAACACATCTCCATTCTACGACTTCGCATACCTCTATTCTGACTTCATACACCTCCATTCTGTGACTTCACACACCTCCATTCTATGACTTCACACACCTCCATTCTTTGACTTCACACACCTCCATTCTGTGACTTCACACACCTCCATTGTGACTTCACACATCTCCGTTCTGTGACTTCACACACCTCCCTTCTGTGACTTGACACACCTCCATTCTATGACTTCACACACCTCCATTCTATGACTTCACACACCCTTCCCCCCATTCTGTAATTTCACACACTTCCAATGATTGACTTCACAAACCTCCATTCTTTGACTTCACACTCCTCCATTCTATGACCTCTCACATCTCCATTGTGACTTCACACATCTCCGTTCTGTGACTTCACACACCTCCCTTCTGTGACTTGACACACCTCCATTCTATGACTTCACACACCTCCATTCTTTGACTTCACACACCTCCATTCTGACTTCACACACCTCAATTCTGTGACTTCACACACCTCCATTCTATGATTTCCCACACCTCCATTCTTTGACTTCACACACCTCCATTCTATGACTTCACATACCTCCTTTCTGAGTTCACACACCTCCATTCATTGACTTCACACACCTCCAATCTGACTTCACACACCTCCATTCAATGACTTCACACACCTCCATTCTGTGATTTCAAAAACCACAATTCTATGACTTCACACACCTCCATTGTGACTTCACATACCTCCATTCTAAGAGTTCACACACCACCAATCTGACTTCACACACCTCCATTCTATGAATTCCCAAAGCTTCATTCTGACTTAACACACCTCCATTCTATGACTTCGCATACCTCTATTCTGACTTCATACACCTCCATTCTGTGACTTCACACACCTCAACTCTGTCACTTTACACACCTCAATTCTGTGACTTCTAACACCTCCATTCTGTGATTTCACACACCTCCATTCTATGACTTCACACACCTCCATTCCTTGACTTCACACACCTCCATTCTATGACTTCACACACCTCCATTGTGACTTCACACATCGCCATTCTGTGACTTCACACACCTCCCTTCTGTGACTTGACATACCTCCATTTTATGACTTCACATACCTCCATTCTATGACTTCACACAACTCCATTCTGTAATTTCACACGCTTCCAATATTGTACGTCACAAGCCTCCATTCCATGATTTCATACACCTCCATTCTATGACTTCACACACATCCATTCTTTGACCTCACACACCTCCATTTTGACTTCACACACCTCCATTCTGTGACTTCACACACCTGCATTTGTGACTTCACATACCACAATTATGACTTCACACACGTCCATTCTTTGACTTCACACACCTCCATTTTGACTTCACACACCTCCATTTTGTGACTTCACACACCTCCATTCTATGACTTCACACACCTCCATTCTATGACTTCACACACCTACATTGTGACTTCACACACCTATGTTCTATCAGTTCACACACCTGCATTGTGACTTCACACACCTCCATTCTATGACTTCACACACCTTCATTCTGAATTCACACACCTCCATTCTGACTTCACACACCTCAATTCTGTGACTTCACACACCTCCATTCTATGATTTCCCACACCTCCATTCTTTGACTTCACACACCTCCATTCTATGACTTCACATACCTCCTTTCTGAGTTCACACACCTCCATTCATTGACTTCACACACCTCCAATCTGACTTCACACACCTCCATTCAATGACTCCACACACCTCCATTCTGTGATTTCAAAACCACAATTCTATGACTTCACACACCTCCATTGTGACTTCACATACCTCCATTCTAAGAGTTCACACACCTCCAATCTGGCTTCACACACCTCCATTGTATGAATTCCCACAGCTCCATTCTGACTTAACACATCTCCATTCTACGACTTCGCATACCTCTATTCTGACTTCATACACCTCCATTCTGTGACTTCAAACACCTCCATTCTATGACTTCACACACCTCCATTCTTTGACTTCACACACCTCCATTCTGTGACTTCACACACCTCCATTGTGACTTCACACATCTCCGTTCTGTGACTTCACACACCTCCCTTCTGTGACTTGACACACCTCCATTCTATGACTTCACACACCTCCATTCTATGACTTCACACACCTCCATTCTGTAATTTCACACACTTCCAATGTTTGACTTCACAAACCTCCATTCTTTGACTTCACACTCCTCCATTCTATGACCTCTCACATCTCCATTGTGACTTCACACATCTCCGTTCTGTGACTTCACACACCTCCCTTCTGTGACTTGACACACCTCCATTCTATGACTTCACACACCTCCATTCTTTGACTTCACACACCTCCATTTTGACATCACACACCTCCATTCTGTGACTTCACACACCTCCATTTGTGACTTCACACACCACAATTTTGACTTCACACACCTCCATTCTTTGACTTCACACACCTCAATTTTGACTTCACACACTTCCATTCTGTGAATTCACACACCTCCATTCTGTGACTTCACACACCTCCATTGTTTGACTACACACAACTCCATTCTTTGACTTCAGACACCTCCATTCCATGACATCACACACCTCCATTCTGTGACTTCACACAACTCCATTCTCTGACTTCACACACCTCCATTCTGTGACTTCACACACCTCCATCCTGTGATTTCACACACCTCCATCCTGTGACTTCACACACCTCCATTCTCTGACTTCACACACCTCCATTCTGTGACTTCACACACCTCCACTCTGTGACATTACACACCTCCATTCTGTGTCTTCACACACCTCCATCCTGTGATTTCACACACCTCCATTATATGACTTCACACACCTCCATTCTATGACTTCACACACCTGCATTCTATGACTTCACACACTTCTATTCTGTGACTAGACACACCTCCATTGTATGACTTCACACACCTCCATTCTATGACTTCACACATCTGCATTCTGACTTCACACACCTCCATTATATGACTTCACACCTCCATTCTCTGACTTCACACATCTCCATTCTGACTTCACACACCTCCAATCTATGCCTTCACACATCTCCCTTCTATGACTTCACACACCTCCATTCTGTAACTTCACACACTTCCAATGTTTGACTTCACACATCTCCATTCCATGACTTCATACACATCCATTCTATGACTTCACACAACTCCTTTCTTTGACTTCACAAAATTCCATTTTGATTTCACACACCTCCACTCTGTGACTTCACACACCTCCATTTGTGACTTCACACATCACAATTTTGACTTCACACACCTCCATTCTGTGACTTCACACACCTCCATTCTGAGTTAACACACCTCCATTTGTGACTTCACACACCTCCTTTCTGACTTCACACACCTCCATTCTATGACTTCACCCACTTCCATTCTATGACGTCACACACCTCCATTCTGTGACTTCACACACCTCCACTCTGAGTTCACACACCTCCATTCTGTGTGTTCACACACCTCCATTCTGTGACTTCACACACCTCTCTTCTGACTTCACACAACTGCATTCTGTGACTTCACACACCTCCATTCTATGATTTCACACACCTCCATTCTGTGACTTCACACACCTCCACTCTGTGACTTTACACACCTCCATTCTGTGACTTCACACACCTCCATGCTGTGATTTCACACACAATCCATTCTATGACTTCACAAACCTCCATTCTTTGATTTCACACACCTCCATTCTATGACTTTACACACCTCCATTGTGACTTCATACTACTCTATTCTGTGAATTCACACACCTCCTTTCTGTGACTTCACAAACCTCCATACTATGACTTCCACACACGTTCAATCTATGACTTCACAACCTCCATTCTATGACTTCACACACTTCCAATCTATGACTTCACACACCTGCAATCTGACTTCACACACCTCCATTCTCTGTCTTCACACACCTCCATTCTATGACTTCACACACCTCCATTCTGAAACTTCACACGCTTCCAATGTTTGACGTCACAAACCTCCATTCCATGACTTCATACACCTCCATTCTATGACTTCACACACATCCATTCTTTGACCTCACACACCTCCATTTTGACTTCACACACCTCCATTCTGTGACTTCACACACCTGCATTTGTGACTTCACATACCACAATTTTGACTTCACACACGTTCATTCTTTCACTTCACACACCTCCATTTTGGCTTCACACACCTCCATTTTGTGACTTCACACACCTCCATTCTATGACTTCACACACCTCCATTCTATGACTTCACACACCTACATTGTGACTTCACACACCTACGTTCTATCAGTTCACACACCTGCATTGTGACTTCACACACCTCCATTCTATGACTTCACACACCTCCATTCTGAATTCACACACCTCCATTCTGACTTCACACACCTCAATTCTGTGACTTCACACACCTCCATTCTATGATTTCCCACACCTCTATTCTTTGACTTCACACACCTCCATTCTATGACTTCACATACCTCCTTTATGAGTTGACACACCTCCATTCTGTGACTTCACATACCTCCAATCTGACTTCACACACCTCCATTCTATGACTTCACACACCTCCATTGTGTGACTTCAAAACCCACCATTCTATGACTTCACACATCTCCATTGTGACTTCACACACCTCCATTCTATGAGTTCACATAGCTCCATTCTGACTTCACACACCTCCATTCTATGACTTCGCACACCTCTATTCTGACTTCACACCTCTCCATTCTGTGATTTCACATACCTCTACTCTTTGACTTCACACACCTCCACTCTATGATTTCACACACCTCCATTCTATGATTTCACACAGCTCCATTCTATGACTTCACATACCTCCTTTCTGAGTTCACACACCTCCATTCATTGACTTCACACACCTCCAATCTGACTTCACACACCTCCATTCTATGACACCACACACATCCATTCTCTGATTTCAAAAACCACAATTCTATGACTTCACACACCTCCATTGTGACTTCACATACCTCCATTCTAAGAGTTCACACATCTCCAATCTGACTTCACACACCTCCATTCTATGAATTCCCAAAGCTTCATTCTGACTTAACACACCTCCATTCTATGACTTCGCATACCTCTATTCTGACTTCATACACCTCCATTCTGTGACTTCACACACCTCAACTCTGTCACTTTACACACCTCAATTCTGTGACTTCTAACACCTCCATTCTGTGATTTCACACACCTCCATTCTATGACTTCACACACCTCCATTCCTTGACTTCACACACCTCCATTCTATGACTTCACACACCTCCATTGTGACTTCACACACCTACGTTCTATCAGTTCACACACCTGCATTGTGACTTCACACACCTCCATTCTATGACTTCACACACCTTCATTCTGAATTCACACACCTCCATTCTGACTTCACACACCTCAATTCTGTGACTTCACACACCTCCATTCTATGATTTCCCACACCTCCATTCTTTGACTTCACACACCTCCATTCTATGACTTCACATACCTCCTTTCTGAGTTCACACACCTCCATTCATTGACTTCACACACCTCCAATCTGACTTCACACACCTCCATTCAATGACTCCACACACCTCCATTCTGTGATTTCAAAAACCACAATTCTATGACTTCACACACCTCCATTGGGACTTCACATACCTCCATTCTAAGAGTTCACACACCTCCAATCTGGCTTCACACACCTCCATTGTATGAATTCCCACAGCTCCATTCTGACTTAACACATCTCCATTCTACGACTTCGCATACCTCTATTCTGACTTCATACACCTCCATTCTGTGACTTCACACACCTCCATTCTATGACTTCACACATCTCCATTCTTTGACTTCACACACCTCCATTCTGTGACTTCACACACCTCCATTGTGACTTCACACATCTCCGTTCTGTGACTTCACACACCTCCCTTCTGTGACTTGACACACCTCCATTCTATGACTTCACACACCTCCATTCTGTAATTTCACACACTTCCAATGTTTGACTTCACAAACCTCCATTCTTTGACTTCACACTCCTCCATTCTATGACCTCTCACATCTCCATTGTGACTTCACACATCTCCGTTCTGTGACTTCACACACCTCCCTTCTGTGACTTGACACACCTCCATTCTATGACTTCACACACCTCCATTCTTTGACTTCACACACCTCCATTTTGACATCACACACCTCCATTCTGTGACTTCACACACCTCCATTTGTGACTTCACACACCACAATTTTGACTTCACACACCTCCATTCTTTGACTTCACACACCTCAATTTTGACTTCACACACTTCCATTCTGTGAATTCACACACCTCCATTCTGTGACTTCACACACCTCCATTGTTTGACTACACACAACTCCATTCTTTGACTTCAGACACCTCCATTCCATGACATCACACACCTCCATTCTGTGACTTCACACAACTCCATTCTCTGACTTCACACACCTCCATTCTGTGACTTCACACACCTCCATCCTGTGATTTCACACACCTCCATCCTGTGACTTCACACACCTCCATTCTCTGACTTCACACACCTCCATTCTGTGACTTCACACACCTCCACTCTGTGACATTACACACCTCCATTCTGTGTCTTCACACACCTCCATCCTGTGATTTCACACACCTCAATTATATGACTTCACACACCTCCATTCTATCACTTCACACAACTCCATTCTATGACTTCACACACCTGCATTCTATGACTTCACACACTTCTATTCTGTGACTAGACAAACCTCCATTGTATGACTTCACACACCTCCATTCTATGACTTCACACATCTGCATTCTGACTTCACACACCTCCATTATATGACTTCACACCTCCTTTCTCTGACTTCACACATCTCCATTCTGACTTCACACACCTCCAATCTATGCCTTCACACATCTCCCTTCTATGACTTCACACACCTCCATTCTGTAACTTCACACACTTCCAATGTTTGACTTCACACATCTCCATTCCATGACTTCATACACATCCATTCTATGACTTCACACAACTCCTTTCTTTGACTTCACAAAATTCCATTTTGATTTCACACACCTCCACTCTGTGACTTCACACACCTCCATTTGTGACTTCACACATCACAATTTTGACTTCACACACCTCCATTCTGTGACTTCACACACCTCCATTCTGAGTTAACACACCTCCATTTGTGACTTCACACACCTCCATTCTGACTTCACACACCTCCATTCTATGACTTCACCCACTTCCATTCTATGACGTCACACTCCTCCATTCTGTGACTTCACACACCTCCACTCTGAGTTCACACACCTCCATTCTGTGTGTTCACACACCTCCATTCTGTGACTTCACACACCTCGTTATATGACTTCACACACCTCCATTCTGTGACCTCACACACCTCAAATCTCAGTTCACACCCTCCATAGTGTGACTTCACACACCTCCATTCTGTGACTTCACACACCCCCATTCTATGACTTCACACACCCCCATTCTATGACTTCACACACCTCCATTCTATGACTTCACACACCTCCATTCTATAACATCACACACCTCCATTCTGTGACTTCACACACCTCCATTCTATGACTTCCCACACCTCCATTCTATGACTTCAGAAACCTACATTGTGACTTCACACACCTCCATTCTATGAGTTCACACACCTGCATTGTGACTTCACACACCTCCATTCTCTGACTTAACACACCTCCATTCTGACTTCACACACTTCCATTCTATGACTTCACACAGCTCCATTCTGACTTCACACACCTCCATTGTATGACTTCGCACACCTCTATTCTGACTTCACACAACTGCATTCTGTGACTTCACACACCTCCATTCTATGACTTCACACACCTCCATTCTGTGACTTCACACACCTCCACTCTGTGACTTTACACACCTCCATTCTGTGACTTCACACACCTCCATGCTGTGATTTCACACACAATCCATTCTATGACTTCGCAAACCACCATTCTTTGATTTCACACACCTCCATTCTATGACTTCACACACCTGCATTGTGACTTCATACAACTCCATTCTGTGAATTCACACACCTCCTTTCTGTGACTTCACACACCTCCATACTATGACTTCCAAACACCTTCAATCTATGACTTCACAACCTCCATTCTATGACTTCACACACTTCCAATCTATGACTTCACAAACCTCCATTCTATGACTTCACAAACCTGCAATTTGAATTCACAGACCTCCATTATCTGACTTTACACACCTCCATTCTATGACTTCACACACCTCCATTCTGTAATTTCACACGCTTCCAATGTTTCACTTCACAAACCTCCATTCCATGACTTCATACACCTCCATTCTATGACTTCACACACATCCATTCTTTGACCTCACACACTTCCATTTTGACTTCACACACCTCCATTCTGTGACTTCACACACCTGCATTTGTGACTTCACACACCACAATTTTGACTTCACACACGGCCATTCTTTGACTTCTCACACCTCCCTTTTGACTTCACACACTTCCATTCTGTGACTTCACACACCTCCATTCTGTGACTTCACACACCTACATTGTTTGACTTTGCACCCCTCCATTTTGACTTCACACACCTCCATTCTATGACTTCACACACCTTCATTCTTACTTCAGAAACATCCATTCTATGACTTCACAAACCTTCCTTGTGTGAATTCACACACCTCCATTCTGGGTTCACACACCTCCTTTCTGTGACTTCACACACCTCCATTCCATGACTTGACACTCCTCCATTCTATGAGTTCACACACCTCCATTCTGTGACTTCACACACCTCCATTCTATGACTTCACACACCTCCATTGTGACTTCACACATCGCCGTTTTGCGACTTCACACACCTCCCTTCTGTGACTTGACACACCTCCATTTTATGACTTCACACACCTCCATTCTATGACTTCACACACCTCCATTCTGTAATTTCACACGCTTCCAATGTTTGACGTCACAAACCTCCATTCCATGACTTCATACACCTCCATTCTATGACTTCACACACATCCATTCTTTGACATCACACACCTCCATTTTGACTTCACACACCTCCATTCTTTGACTTCACACACCTGCATTTGTGACTTCACACACCACAATTGTGACTTCACACACGTCCATTCTTTGACTTCACACACCTCCATTCTATGACTTCACACACCTGCATTCTATGACTTCACACACCTATATTGTGACTTCAAACACATACGTTCTATCAGTTCACACACCTGCATTGTGACTTCACACACCTCCATTCTATGACTTCACACACCTCCATTCTGAATTCACACACCTCCATTCTGACTTCCCACACCTCAATTCTGTGACTTCACACACCTCCATTCTATGATTTCCCACACCTCCATTCTTTGACTTCACACAATTCCATTCTATGACTTCACATACCTCCTTTCTGAGTTCACACACCTCCATTCATTGACTTCACACACCTCCAATCTGACTTCACACACCTCCATTCTATGTCTCCACACACCTCCATTCTGTGATTTCAAAAACCACAATTCTATGACTTCACATACCTCCATTGTGACTTCACTTACCTCCATTCTAAGAGTTCACACACCTCCAATCTGACTTCACACACCTCCATTGTATGAATTCCCACAGCTCCATTCTGATTTAACACATCTCCATTCCACGACTTCGCATACCTCTATTCTGACATCATACACCTCCATTCTGTGACTTCACACACCTCCATTCTATGACTTCAAACACCTCCATTCTGTGACTTCACACACCTCAACTCTGTCACTTTGCACACCTCCATTCTGTGACTTCTCACACCTCCATTCTGTGATTTCACACACGTCCATTCTATGACTTCACACACCTCCGTTCTTTGACTTAACACACCTCCATTCTATGAGTTCACACACCTCCATTTTGAAATCACACATCGCCGTTCTGTGACTTCACACACCTCCCTTCTGTGACTTAACACACCTCCATTTTATGACTTCACACACCTCCATTCCATGACTTCACACACCTCAATTCTGTGACTTCACACACCTCCACTCTGTGACTTTACACACCTCCATTCTGTGACTTCACACACCTCCATTCTGTGATTTCACACACAATCCATTCTATGACTTCACAAACCTCCATTCTTTGATTTCACACACCTCCATTCTATGACTTCACACACCTCCATTGTGACTTCATACAACTCCATTCTCTGAGTTCACACACCTCCATTCTGTGACTTCACACACATCCATACTATGACTTCCACACACCTTCAATCTATGACTTCACAACCTCCATTCTATGACTTCACAGACTTCCAATCTATGACTTCACAAACCTCCATTCTATGACTTCACACACCTGCAATCTCACTTCACACACCTCCATTCTCTGACTTCACACACCTCCATTTTATGACTTCACACACCTCCATTCTGTAACTTCACACGCTTCCAGTGTTTGACGTCACAACCTCCATTCCATGACTTCATACACCCCCATTCTATGACTTCACACACATCCATTCTTTGACCTCACACACCTCCATTTTGACTTCACACACCTCCATTCTGTGACTTCACACACCTACATTTGTGACTTCACACACCACAATTTTGATTTCACACACGCCCATTCTTTGACTTCACACACCTCCATATTGACTTCACACACCTCCATTTTGTGACTTCACACACCTCCAATCTAGGACTTCACACACCTCCATTCTATGACTTCACACACCTACATTGTGACTTCGCACACCTCTATTCTGACTTCACACCCCTCCATTCTGTGATTTCACATACCTCCACTCTTTGACTTCACACACCTCCATTCTATGATTTCACACACCTCCATTCTATGATTTCACACAACTCCATTCTATGACTTCACACAACCCCTTTCTGAGTTCACACACCTCCACTCATTGACTTCACACACCTCCAATCTGACTTCACACACCTCCATTGTATGACTCCACACACCTCCATTCTGTGAATTCAAAAACCACAATTCTATGACTTCACACACCTCCATTGTGACTTCACATACGTCCACTCTAAGAGTTCACACACCTCCAATCTGACTTCACACACCTCCATTCTATGAATTCCCACAGCTCCATTCTGACTTAACACACCTCCATTCTATGACTTCGCATACCTCTATTCTGACTTCATACACCTCCATTCTGTGACTTCACACACCTCCATTCTATGACTTCAAACACCTCCATTCTGTGACTTCACACACCTCAACTCTGTCACTTTACACACCTCCATTCTGTGACTTCTCACACCTCCATTCTGTGATTTCACACACCTCCATTCTATGACTTCACACACCTCCATTCTTTGACTTCACACACCTCCATTCTATGACTTCACACACCTCCGTTGTGACTTCACACATCGCCTTTCTGTAACTTCACACACCTCCCTTCTGTGACTTGACACACCTCCATTTTATGACATCACACACCTCCATTCTATGACTTCACACACCTCCATTCTGTAATTTCACACGCTTCCAATGTTTGACGTCACAAACCTCCATTCCATGACTTCATACACCTCCATTCTATGACTTCACACACATCCATTCTTTGACCTCACACACCTCCATTTTGACTTCACACACCTCCATTCTGTGACTTCACACACCTGCATTTGTGACTTCACACACCACAATTGTGACTTCACACACGTCCATTCTTTGACTTCACACACCTCTATTTTGACTTCACACACCTCCATTTTGTGTCTTCTCACAAATCCATTCTATGACTTCACACACCTCCATTCTATGACTTCACACACCTACATTGTGACTTCAAACACCTACGTTCTATCAGTTCACACACCTCCATTTTGACTTCACACATCTCCGTTCTGTGACTTCACACACCTCCCTTCTGTGACTTGACACACCTCCATTCTTTGACTTCACACACCTCCATTCTTTGACTTCACACACCTCCATTTTGACATCACACACCTCCATTCTGTGACTTCACACACCTCCATTTGTGACTTCACACACCACAATTTTGACTTCACACACCTCCATTGTTTGACTTCACACACCTCAATTTTGACTTCACACACTTCCAATCTGTGAATTCACACACCTCCATTCTGTGACTTCACACACCTCCATTGCTTGACTACACACAACTCCATTCTTTGACTTCACACACCTCCATTAAATGACATCACACACCTCCATTCTATGACTTCGCATACCTCTATTCTGACTTCACACACCTCCATCCCTTGACTTCACACACCTCCATTCTCTGACTTCACACACCTCCATTCTGTGACTTCACACACCTCCATTCTCTGACTTCACACACCTCCATTCTGTGACTTCACACACCTCCATCCTGTGATTTCACACACCTCCATCCTGTGACTTCACACACCTCCATTCTCTGACTTCACACACCTCCATTCTGTGACTTCACACACCTCCACTCTGTGACTTTACACACCTCTATTCTGTGTCTTCACACACCTCCATCCTGTGATTTCACACACCTCCATTCTATGACTTCACACACCTCCATTCTATGACTTCACACACCTCCATTCTATGACTTCACACACTTCTATTCTGTGACTAGACACACCTCCATTGTATGACTTCACACACCTCCATTCTATGACTTCACACATCTGCATTATGACTTCACACACCTCCATTTTATGACTTCACACCTCCATTCTCGGACTTCACACATCTCCATTCTGACTTCACACACCTCCAATCTATGCCTTCACACACCTCCCTTCTATGACTTCACACACCTCCATTCTGTAACTTCACACACTTCCAATGTTTGACTACACAAACCTCCATTCTGTGACTTCACACACCTGAATTTGTGACTTCACACACCACAATTGTGACTTCACACACGTCCATTCTTTGCCTTCACACACCTCCATTTTGACTTCACACACCTCCATTTTGTGACTTCACACACCTCCATTCTATGACTTCACACACCTCCATTCTATGACTTCACACACCTACATTGTGACTTCAAACACCTACGTTCTATCAGTTCACACACCTGCATTGTGACTTCACACACTTCCATTCTATGACTTCACACACCTCCATTCTGAATTCACACACCTCCATTCTGACTTCACACACCTCAATTCTGTGACTTCACACACCTCCATTCTATGATTTCCCACACCTCCATTCTTTGACTTCACACTCCTCCATTCTATGACTTCACATACCTCCTTTCTGAGTTCACACACCTCCATTCATTGACTTCACACACCTCCAATCTGACTTCACACACCTCCATTCAATGACTCCACACACCTCCATTCTGTGATTTCAAAAACCACAATTCTATGACTTCACACACCTCCATTGTGACTTCACATACCTCCATTCTAAGAGTTCACACACCTCCAATCTGACTTCACAATCCTCCACTCTATGAATTCCCACAGCTCCATTCTGACTTAACACACCTCCATTCTATGACTTCGCATACCTCTATCCTGACTTCATACACCTCCATTCTGTGACTTCACACACCTCCATTCTATGACTTCACACACCTCCATTGTGACTTCACACATCGCCGTTCTGTGACTTCACACACCTCCCTTCTTGACTTGACACACCTCCATTTTATGACTTCACACACCTCCATTCTATGATTTCCCACACCTCCATTCTTTGACTTCACACACCTCCATTCTATGACTTCACATACCTCCCTTCTGAGTTCACACACCTCCATTCATTGACTTCACACACCTCCAATCTGACTTCACACACCTCCATTCTATGACTTCACACACCTCCATTCTTTGACTTCACACACCTCCATTCTATGACTTCACACACCTCCATTGTGACTTCACACATCGCCGTTCTGTGACTTCACACACCTCCCTTCTGTGACTTGACACACCTCCATTTTATGACTTCACACACCTCCATTCTATGACTTCACACACCTCCATTCTGTAATTTCACACGCTTCCAATGTTTGACGTCACAAACCTCCATTCCATGACTTCATACACCTCCATTCTATGACTTCACACACATCCATTCTTTGACCTCACACACCTCTATTTTGACTTCACACACCTCCATTCTGTGACTACACACACCTGCATTTGTGACTTCACACACCACAATTGTGACTTCACACACGTCCATTCTTTGACTTCACAAACCTCCATTTTGACTTCACACACCTCCATTTGTGACTTCACACACCTCCATTCTATGACTTCACACACCTCCATTCTATGACTTCACACACCTACATTGTGACTTCAAACACCTACGTTCTATCAGTTCACACACCTGCATTGTGACTTCGCACACTTCCATTCTATGACTTCACACACCTCCATTCTGAATTCACACACCTCCATTCTGACTTCACACACCTCAATTCTGTGACTTCACACACCTCCATTCTATGATTTCCCACACCTCCATTCTTTGACTTCACACACTTCCATTGTATGACTTCACATACCTCCTTTCTGGGTTCACACACCTCCATTCATTGACTTCACACACCTACATTCTATGATTTCCCACACCTCCATTCTTTGACTTCACACACCTCCATTCTATGACTTCACACACCTCCATTCTTTGACTTCACACACCTCCATTCTATGACTTCACACACCTCCATTGTAACTTCACACATCGCCGTTCTGTGACTTCACACACCTCCCTTCTGTGACTTGACACACCTCCATTTTATGCCTTCACACACCTCCACTCTCTGACTTCACACACCTCCATTCTGTGACTTCACACACCTCCCTTCTGTGACTTGACACACCTCCATTTTATGCCTTCACACACCTCCACTCTCTGACTTCACACACCTCCATTCTGTGACTTCACACACCTGCATTTGTGACTTCACACAGAAAACTTGTGACTTCACACACGTCCATTCTTTGACTTCACACACCTCCATTTTGACTTCACACACCTCCATTTTGTGACTTCACACACCTCCTTTCTATGACTTCAGACACCTCCATTCTATGCCTTCACACACCTACATTGTGAATTCAAACACCTACGTTCTATCAGTTCACACACCTGCGTTGTGACTTCACACACTTCCATTCTGTGACTTCACACACCTCCATTCTGAATTCACGCACCTCCATTCTGACTGCACACACCTCAATTCTGTGACTTCACATACCTCCATTCTATGATTTCCCACACCTCCATTCTTTGACTTCACACACTTCCATTCTATGACTTCACACACCTCCATTGTAACTTCACACATCGCCGTTCTGTGACTTCACACACCTCCCTTCTGTGAGTTCACACACCTCCATTCTATGATTTCCCACACCTCCATTCTTTGACTTCACACACCTCCATTCTGTGACTTCACACACCTGCATTTGTGACTTCACACACCAAACTTGTGACTTCACACACGTCCATTCTTTGACTTCACACACCTCCATTTTGACTTCACACACCCCCATTTTGTGACTTCACACACCTCCTTTCTATGACTTCATACACCTCCATTCTATGCCTTCACACACCTACATTGTGACTTCAAACACCTACGTTCTATCAGTTCACACACCTGCGTTGTGACTTCACACACTTCCATTCTGTGACTTCACATACCTCCATTCTGAATTCACGCATCTCCATTCTGACTTCACACACCTCAATTCTGTGACTTCACACACCTCCATTCTATGATTTCCCACACCTCCATTCTTTGACTACACACACCTCCATTCTATGACTTCACATACCTCCTTTCTGGGTTCACACACCTCCATTCATTGACTTCACACACCTCCATTCTATGATTTCCCACACCTCCATTCTTTGACTTCACACACTTCCAATCTGACCTCACACACCTCCATTCTATGACTTCACACATCTCCATTCTTTGACTTCACACACCTCCATTCTATGACTTCACACACCTCCATTGTAACTTCACACATCGCCGTTCTGTGACATCACACACCTCCCTTCTGTGACTTGACACACCTCCATTTTATGCCTTCACACACCTCCATTCTATGACTTCACACACCTCCATTCTGTAATTTCACACGCTTCCAATGTTGAACGTCACAAACCTCCATTCCATGACTTCATACACCTCCATTCTATGACTTCACACACATCCATTCTTTGACCTCACACACCTCCATTTTGACTTCACACACCTCCATTCTGTGACTTCAAACACCTGCATTTGTGACTTCACACACCACAATTGTGACTTCACACACGTCCATTCTTTGACTTCACACACCTCCATTTTGACTTCACACACCTCCATTTTGTGACTTCACACACCTCCATTCTATGACTTCACACACCTCCATTCTATGACTTCACAGACCTACATTGTGACTTCAAACACCTACGTTCCATCAGTTCACACACCTGCATTGTGACTTCACACTCCTCCAATCTGACTTCACACACCTCCATTCTATGACTTCACACACCTCCATTCTTTGACTTCACACACCTCCATTCTATGACTTCACACACCTCCATTGTGACTTCACACATCGCCGTTCTGTGACTTCACACACCTCCCTTCTGTGACTTGACACACCTCCATTTTATGACTTCACACACCTCCATTCTATGACTTCACACACCTCCATTCTGTAATTTCACACGCTTCCAATGTTGACGTCACAAACCTCCATTCCATGACTTCATACACCTCCATTCTATGACTTCACACACATCCATTCTTTGACATCACACACCTCCATTTTGACTTCACACACCTCCATTCTGTGACTACACACACCTGCATTTGTGACTTCACACACCACAATTGTGACTTCACACACGTCCATTCTTTGACTTCACAAACCTCCATTTTGACTTCACACACCTCCATTTTGTGACTTCACACACCTCCATTCTATGACTTCACACACCTCCATTCTATGACTTCACACACCTACATTGTGACTTCAAACACCTACGTTCTATCAGTTCACACACCTGCATTGTGACTTCACACACTTCCATTCTATGACTTCACACACCTCCATTCTGTATTCACACACCTCCATTCTGACTTCACACACCTCAATTCTGTGACTTCACACACCTCCATTCTATGATTTCCCACACCTCCATTCTTTGACTTCACACACCTCCATTCTGTGACTTCACACACCAAACTTGTGACTTCACACACGTCCATTCTTTGACTACACACACCTCCATTTTGACTTCACACACCCCCATTTTGTGACTTCACACACCTCCTTTCTATGACTTCAGACACCTCCATTCTATGACTTCACACACCTACATTGTGACTTCAAACACCTACGTTCTATCAGTTCACTCACCTGCATTGTGACTTCACACACTCCCATTCTGTGACTTCACACACCTCCATTCTGAATTCACGCACCTCCATTCTGACTGCACACACCTCAATTCTGTGACTTCACATACCTCCATTCTATGATTTCCCACACCTCCATTCTTTGACTTCACACACCTCCATTCTATGACTTCACATACCTCCTTTCTGGGTTCACATACCTCCATTCATTAACTTCACACACCTCCAATCTGACTTCACACACCTCCATTCTGTGACTTCAAACACCTCAACTCTGTCACTTTACACACCTCCATTCTGTGACTTCTCACACCTCCATTCTGTGATTTCACAAACCTCCATTCTATGACTTCACACACCTCCATTCTTTTACTTCACACACCTCCATTCTATGACTTCACACACCTCCATTGTGACTTCACACATCGCCGTTCTGTGACTTCACACACCTCCCTTCTGTGACTTGACACAACTCCATTTTATGACATCACACTCCTCCATTCTATGACTTCACACACCTCCATTCTGTAATTTCACACGCTTCCAATGTTTGACGTCACAAACCTCCATTCCATGACTTCATACACCTCCATTCTATGACTTCACACACATCCATTCTTTGACCTCACACACCTCCATTTTGACTTCTCACACCTCCATTCTGTGACTTCACACACATGCATTTGTGACTTCACACACCACAATTGTGACTTTACACACGTCCATTCTTTGACTTCACACACCTCCATTTTGACTTCACACACCTCCATTTTGTGACTTCACACACCTCCATTCTATGACTTCACACACCTCCATTCTATGACTTCACACACCTTCATTGTGACTTCAAACACCTACGTTCTATCAGTTCACACACCTGCATTGTGACTTGACACACCTCCATTCTATGACTTCACACATCTCCATTCTATGACTTCACACACATCCATTCTATGACTTCACACACTTCAAATGTTTGACTTCACAAACCTCCATTCTTTGACTTCACACACCTCCATTCTATGACCTCTCACACCTCCATTGTGACTTCACACATCTCCGTTCTGTGACTTCACACACCTCCCTCTGTGACTTGACACACCTCCATTCTATTTCTTCACACACCTCCATTCTTTGACTTCACACACCTCCATTCCATGACATCACACACCTCCATTCTATGAGCTCACATACCTCCGTTCTATGAGTTTACACACCTCAATTTTGACTTCACACACCTCCATTCAATGACTTCACACACCTTCATTCTTACTTCAGAAACATAGATTCTATGACTTCACACACCTCCATTCTGTGACTTCAAAAACCACCATTCTATGACTTCACACTCCTCAATTTTGACTTCACACACATCCATTCAATGAGTTCACACACCTCCATTCTGATTTCACACACCTCCATTCTATGACTTCGCACACCTCTATTCTGACTTCACACACCTCCATCCTGTGACTTCAAGCACCTCCATACTCTGACTTCACACACCTCCATTCTGTGACTTCACACACCTCCACTCTGTGACTTTACACACCTCCATTCTGTGTCTTCACACACCTCCATCCTGTGATTTCACACACCTCCATTCTATGACTTCACACACCTCCATTTTATGACTTCACACACCTCCATTCTATGACTTCACACACTTTTATTCTGTGACTAGACACACCTGCATTGTATGACTTCACACACCTCCATTCTATGACTTCACACATCTGCATTCTGACTTCACACACCTCCATTCTCTGACTTCACACATCTCCATTCTGACTTCACACACCTCCAATCTATGACTTCACACATCTCCCTTCTATGACTTCACACACCTCCATTCTGTAACTTCACACACTTCCAATGTTTGACTTCACAAACCTCCATTCCATGACTTCATATATATCCATTCTATGACTTCACACAACTCCTTTCTTTGACTTCACAAAATTCCATTTTGATTTCACACACCTCCACTCTGTGACTTCAAACACCTCCATTTGTGACTTCACACATCACAATTTTGACTTCACACACCTCCATTCTGTGACTTCTCACACCTCCATTCTGAGTTAACAAACTTCCATTTGTGACGTCACACACCTCCATTCTGACTTCACACACCTCCATTCTATGACTTCACACACTTACATTCTATGACTTCACACACCTCCATTCGGTGACTTCACACACCTCCACTCTGAGTTCACACACCTCCATTCTGTGTCTTCACACACCTCCATTCTGTGACTTCACACACCTCGTTGTATGACTTCACACACCTCCATTCTGCGACCTCACACACCTCAAGTTTGAGTTTACACCCCTCCATAGTGTGACTTCACACACCTCCATTCTGTGACTTCACACACCTCCATTCTATGCCTTTACACACCTGCATTCTGTGACTTCACACACCTCCATTCTATGACATCACACACCTCCATTCTGTGACTTCACACACCTCCATTCTATGACTTCACACACCTCCATTCTATGACTTCAGAAACCTACATTGTGACTTCACACACCTCCATTCTATGAGTTCACACACCTGCATTGTGACTTCACACACCTCCATTCTCTGACTTCACACACCTACATTCTGAATTCACACACCTCCATTCTGACTTCACACACCTCAATTCTGTGACTTCACACCCTCCATTGTATGATTTCACACACCTCCATTCTATGACTTCACAGACCTCCATTCTATGTCTTCACACACCTCCTTTCTGAGTTCACACACATCCATTCTGTGACTTCACACACCTCCATTGTGACTTCATACACCTCCATTCTATGAGGTCACACACCTCCATTCTGACTTCACACACTTCCATTCTATGACTTCACACAGCTCCATTCTGACTTTACACACCTCCATTCTATGACTTCGCACACCTCTATTCTGACTTCACACAACTGCATTCTGTGACTTCACACACCTCCATTCTATGACTTCACACACCTCTATTCTGTGACTTCACACACCTCTACTCTGTGACTTTACACACCTCCATTCTGTGACTTCACACACCTCCATTCTCTGATTGCACACACAATCCATTCTATGACTTCACAAAACTCCATTATTTGATTTCACACACTTCCATTCTATGACTTCAAACACCTGCATTGTGACTTCATACAACTCCATTCTGTGAATTCACACACCTCCTTTCTGTGACTTCACACACCTCCATACTATGACTTCCACACACCTTCAATCTATGTCTTCACAACCTCCATTCTATGACTTCACACACTTCCAATCTATGACTTCACAAACCTCCATTCTATGACTTCACTAACCTGCAATCTGACTTCACACACCTCCATTCTATGACTTCACACACATCCATTCTGTAACTTCACACGCTTCCAATGTTTGACTTCACAAACCTCCATTCCATGACTTCATACACCTCCATTCTATGACTTCACACACATCCATTCTTTGACCTCACACACCTCCATTCTGACTTCACACACTTCCATTTTGACTTCAAAGACCTCATTTCTGTGATTTCACACACCTCCATTCTCTGATTTCACACACCTCCATTTTATGACTTCACACACCTCCATTCTCTGACTTCACACACCTCCATTCTATGACTTCACACACCTTCATTGTGACTTCAAACACCTACGTTCTATCAGTTCACACACCTGCATTGTGACTTGACACACCTCCATTCTATGACTTCACACATCTCCATTCTATGACTTCACACACATCCATTCTATGACTTCACACACTTCAAATGTTTGACTTCACAAACCTCCATTCTTTGACTTCACACACCTCCATTCTATGACCTCTCACACCTCCATTGTGACTTCACACATCTCCGTTCTGTGACTTCACACACCTCCCTCTGTGACTTGACACACCTCCATTCTATTTCTTCACACACCTCCATTCTTTGACTTCACACACCTCCATTCCATGACATCACACACCTCCATTCTATGAGCTCACATACCTCCGTTCTATGAGTTTACACACCTCAATTTTGACTTCACACACCTCCATTCAATGACTTCACACACCTTCATTCTTACTTCAGAAACATAGATTCTATGACTTCACACACCTCCATTCTGTGACTTCAAAAACCACCATTCTATGACTTCACACTCCTCAATTTTGACTTCACACACATCCATTCAATGAGTTCACACACCTCCATTCTGATTTCACACACCTCCATTCTATGACTTCGCACACCTCTATTCTGACTTCACACACCTCCATCCTGTGACTTCAAGCACCTCCATACTCTGACTTCACACACCTCCATTCTGTGACTTCACACACCTCCACTCTGTGACTTTACACACCTCCATTCTGTGTCTTCACACACCTCCATCCTGTGATTTCACACACCTCCATTCTATGACTTCACACACCTCCATTTTATGACTTCACACACCTCCATTCTATGACTTCACACACTTTTATTCTGTGACTAGACACACCTGCATTGTATGACTTCACACACCTCCATTCTATGACTTCACACATCTGCATTCTGACTTCACACACCTCCATTCTCTGACTTCACACATCTCCATTCTGACTTCACACACCTCCAATCTATGACTTCACACATCTCCCTTCT
The DNA here is from genome assembly GCA_024803745.1 of Megascapheus bottae. Taxonomy (NCBI): domain Eukaryota; kingdom Metazoa; phylum Chordata; class Mammalia; order Rodentia; family Geomyidae; genus Megascapheus; species Megascapheus bottae. Next base: position 34,597 of record JANJXV010001112.1, read on the forward strand.
ATGACTTCACACACCTCCATTCTGTAACTTCACACACTTCCAATGTTTGACTTCACAAACCTCCATTCCATGACTTCATATATATCCATTCTATGACTTCACACAACTCCTTTCTTTGACTTCACAAAATTCCATTTTGATTTCACACACCTCCACTCTGTGACTTCAAACACCTCCATTTGTGACTTCACACATCACAATTTTGACTTCACACACCTCCATTCTGTGACTTCTCACACCTCCATTCTGAGTTAACAAACTTCCATTTGTGACGTCACACACCTCCATTCTGACTTCACACACCTCCATTCTATGACTTCACACACTTACATTCTATGACTTCACACACCTCCATTCGGTGACTTCACACACCTCCACTCTGAGTTCACACACCTCCATTCTGTGTCTTCACACACCTCCATTCTGTGACTTCACACACCTCGTTGTATGACTTCACACACCTCCATTCTGCGACCTCACACACCTCAAGTTTGAGTTTACACCCCTCCATAGTGTGACTTCACACACCTCCATTCTGTGACTTCACACACCTCCATTCTATGCCTTTACACACCTGCATTCTGTGACTTCACACACCTCCATTCTATGACATCACACACCTCCATTCTGTGACTTCACACACCTCCATTCTATGACTTCACACACCTCCATTCTATGACTTCAGAAACCTACATTGTGACTTCACACACCTCCATTCTATGAGTTCACACACCTGCATTGTGACTTCACACACCTCCATTCTCTGACTTCACACACCTACATTCTGAATTCACACACCTCCATTCTGACTTCACACACCTCAATTCTGTGACTTCACACCCTCCATTGTATGATTTCACACACCTCCATTCTATGACTTCACAGACCTCCATTCTATGTCTTCACACACCTCCTTTCTGAGTTCACACACATCCATTCTGTGACTTCACACACCTCCATTGTGACTTCATACACCTCCATTCTATGAGGTCACACACCTCCATTCTGACTTCACACACTTCCATTCTATGACTTCACACAGCTCCATTCTGACTTTACACACCTCCATTCTATGACTTCGCACACCTCTATTCTGACTTCACACAACTGCATTCTGTGACTTCACACACCTCCATTCTATGACTTCACACACCTCTATTCTGTGACTTCACACACCTCTACTCTGTGACTTTACACACCTCCATTCTGTGACTTCACACACCTCCATTCTCTGATTGCACACACAATCCATTCTATGACTTCACAAAACTCCATTATTTGATTTCACACACTTCCATTCTATGACTTCACACACCTGCATTGTGACTTCATACAACTCCATTCTGTGAATTCACACACCTCCTTTCTGTGACTTCACACACCTCCATACTATGACTTCCACACACCTTCAATCTATGTCTTCACAACCTCCATTCTATGACTTCACACACTTCCAATCTATGACTTCACAAACCTCCATTCTATGACTTCACTAACCTGCAATCTGACTTCACACACCTCCATTCTATGACTTCACACACATCCATTCTGTAACTTCACACGCTTCCAATGTTTGACTTCACAAACCTCCATTCCATGACTTCATACACCTCCATTCTATGACTTCACACACATCCATTCTTTGACCTCACACACCTCCATTCTGACTTCACACACTTCCATTTTGACTTCAAAGACCTCATTTCTGTGATTTCACACACCTCCATTCTCTGATTTCACACACCTCCATTTTATGACTTCACACACCTCCATTCTCTGACTTCACACACCTCCTTTCTGAGTTGACACACTTCCATTCTGTGACTTCACACACCTCCAATCTGACCTCACACACCTCCATTCTATGACTTCACACACCTCCATTCTATGACTTCACACACCTCCATTCTTTGCCTTCACACACCTCCATTCTATGAATTCACACACCTCCTTTCCTTGACTTCACACACCTCCATTCTGTGACTTCCCACACCTCCATTCTGAGAATTCACACACCTCCACTCTGTGACTTCACGCATCTCCATTCTATGAATTCACACACCTCCATTGTGACTTCACACATCTCTATTCTGTGACTTCACACACATGCCTTCTGTGACTTCACACACCTCCATTCTATGACTTCACACCTCCATTCTATGACTTCACATCTCCATTCTATGACTTCACACACCAACATTTATGACGTCACACACCTCCATTCTGTGACTTCACACACCTCCATTCTGATATCACACACCTACATTCTATGACTTTACACACTTCCATTCTATGACTTCACACACCTCCATTCTGTGACTTGACTCACTTCCATTGTGAGTTCACACACCTCCATTCTGTGACTTCACACACCTTGATTCTCTGACTTCACACAACTCCATTCTACGATTTCACACACCTCCATTCTGTGACTTCACACATCTCCATTCTATGATTTCACACACCTCCATTCTGTGACTTCACACACCTCCATTCTGAGTTCAGACACCTCCATTCTGTGACTTCACATCCCTCCAATATATGACTTCACACACCTCCATTTTGTGACTTTGCACACCTCCATTCTATGACTTCACACACCTCCATTCTATGACTTCACACACCTACATTGTGACTTCACACACACCTCCATTCTGTGACTTCACACACCTCCAATATATGCCTTCACACACCTCCATTTTGTGACTTCACACACCTCCATTCTATGACTTCACACACCTCCATTCTATGACTTCACACACCTGCATTGTGACTTCACACACCTTTACTCTTACTTCAGCAACATCCATTCTATGACTTCACACACCTCCACTCTATGACTTCACAAACCTCCATTCTGTGACTTCACACACCTCCATTCTGGGTTCACACACCTCCATTCTGTGACTTCACACACCTGTATTCTGACTTCACACACCTCCATTCTATGACTTTACACACTTCCATTCTATGACTTCACACACCTCCATTCTGTGACTTCACACACCTCCTCACTGAATTCACACACCTCCATTCTGTGTCTTCACACACCTCCACTCTGTGACTTCACACACCTACTTCTATGACTTCACACACCTACATTCTGTGACTTCACACACCTCAAATCTGAGTTCACACACCTCCATACTGTGACTTCACACACCTCTATTCTGTGACTTCACACACCTACTTCTATGACTTCACACACCTCCATTCTATGACTTCAGAAACCTACATTGTTACTTCACACACCTCCATTCTATGAGTTCACACACCTGCATTGTGACTTCACACACCTCCATTATCTGACTTCACACACCTCCATTCTGACTTCACACACCTCCATTCTGACTTCACACACCTCAATTCTGTGACTTCACACACCTCCATTCTATGATTTCACACACCTCCATTCTGTGACTTCACAGACCTCCATTCTATGACTTTACACACCTCCTTTCTGAGTTCACACACCTCCATTCTTTCACTTCACACACCTCCATTGTGACTTCATACACCTTCATTCTATGAGTTCACACTCCTCCATTCTGACTTCACACACTTCCATTCTATGACTTCACACAGCTCCATTCTCAGTTCACACTCCTCCATTCTATGACTTCGCACACCTCTGTTCTGACTTCACACACCTGCATTCTGTGTCTTCACACACCTCCATTCTACAACTTCACACACCTCCATTCTGTGACTTCACACACCTCCATTCTATGACTTCACACACCTCCATTCTGTGACTTCACACACCTCCATTCTATGACTTCACACACCTCCATTCTATGACTTCACACACCTCCATTCTGACTTCACACACTTCCATTTTGACTTCAAACACCTCCAATATGACCTCACACACCTCCATTCTATGACTTCACACACCTCCATTCTCTGACTTCAAAAACCAATATTCTATGACTTCAAACACCTCCATTCTATGACTTCACACACCTCCATTCTGAGACTTCACACACCTCCACTCTGTGACTTTACACACCTCCACTCTGTGACTACACACACCTCCACTCTGTGACTACACACACCTCCATTCTATGACTTCACAGACCTCCATTCTATGACTTCACACACCTCCTTTCTGAGTTCACACACATCCATTCTGTGACTTCACACACCTCCATTGTGACTTCATACACCTCCATTCTATGAGTTCACACACCTCCATTCTGACTTCACACACTTCCATTCTATGACTTCACACAGCTCCATTCTGACTTCACACACCTCCATTCTATGACTTCGCACACCTCTATTCTGACTTCACACAACTGCATTCTGTGACTTCACACACCTACATTCTGTGACTTCACACACCTCCATTCTGTGACTTCACACACCTCCACTCTGTGACTTTACACACCTCCATTCTGTGACTTCACACACCTCCATTCTGTGATAGCACACACAATCCTTTCTATGACTTCACAAACCTCCATTCTTTGATTTCACACACCTCCATTCTATGACTTCACACACCTGCATTGTGACTTCATACAACTCCATTCTGTGAATTCACACACCTCCTGTCTGTGACTTCACACACCTCCATACTATGAATTCCACACACCTTCAATCTATGTCTTCACAACCTCCATTCTATGACTTCACACACTTCCAATCTATGACTTCACAAACCTCCATTCTATGACTTCACAAACCTGCAATCTGAATTCACACACCTCCATTATCTGACTTCACACACCTCCATTCTATGACTTCACACACCTCCATTCTGTAACTTTACACGCTTCCAATGTTTGACTTCACAAACCACCATTCCATGACTTCATACACCTCCATTCTATGACTTCACACACATCCATTCTTTGACCTCACACACCTCCATTTTGACTTCACACACCTCCATTCTGTGACTTCACACACCTGCATTTGTGACTTCACACACCACAATTTTGATTTCACACACGTCCATTCTTTGACTTCACACACCTCCATTTTGACTTCATACACTTCCATTCTGTGACTTCACACACCTCCATTCTGTGACTTCACACACCTACATTGTTTGACTTCACACACCTCTATTTTGACTTCTCACACCTCCATTCTATGACTTCACACACCTTCATTCTTACTTCAGAAACATCCATTCTATGACTTCACAAACCTCCCTTCTGTGAATTCACACACCTCCATTCTGGGTTCACACACCTCCATTCTGTGACTTCACACACCTCCATTCTGGGTTCACACACCTCCATTCTGTGACTTCACACACCTCTATTCTGACTTCACACACCTCCATTCTATGACTTCACACACCTCCATTCTATGACTTCACACACCTCCATTCTATGCCTTCACACACCTCCATTCTATGACTTCACACTCCTCCATTCTATGACTTCAGACACCTCCATTCTGACTTCACACACTTCCATTTTGACTTCAAAGACCTCATTTCTGTGACTTCACACACCTCCATTCTATGATTTCACACACCTCCATTCTATGACTTCACACACCTCCATTCTATGACTTCACACACCTCCTTTCTGAGTTGACACACTTCCATTCTGTGACTTCACACACCTCCAATCTGACCACACACACCTCCATTCTATGACTTCACACACCTCTATTCTATGACTTCACACACCTCCATTCTTTGCCTTCACACACCTCCATTCTATGAATTCACACACCTCCATTCCTTGACTTCACACACCTCCATTCTGTGACTTCCCACACCTCCATTCTGAGAATTCACACACCTCCACTCTGTGACTTTACACACCTCGACTCTGTGACTACGCACACCTACATTTTGTGATTTCACACACCTCAAATCTACGACTTCACACACCTCCACTCTATGACTTCACACATGTCCATTCTATGAATTCACTCACCTCCATTGTGATTTCACACAACTCTATTCTGTGACTTCACACACATGCCTTCTGTGACTTCACACACCTCCATTCTATGACTTCACACCTCCATTCTATGACTTCACATCTCCATTCTATGACTTCACAACCAACATTTATGACGTCACACACCTCCATTCTGTGACTTCACACACCTCCATTCTGATATCACACACCTACATTCTATGACTTCACACACTTCCATTCTATGACTTCACACACCTCCATTCTGTGACTTCACTCACCTCCATTGTGAGTTCACACACCTCCATTCTGTGACTTCACACACCTTGATTCTCTGACTTCACACAACTCCATTCTACGATTTCACACACCTCCATTCTGTGACTTCACACACCTCCATTCTATGACTTCACAAACCTCCATTCTGTGACTTCACACACCTCCATTCTGGGTTAACACACCTCCATTCTGTGACTTCACACACCTCTATTCTGACTTCACACACCTCCATTCTATGACTACACACACTTCCATTCTATGACTTCACACACCTCCATTCTGTGACTTCACACACCTCCTCACTGAGTTCACACACCTCCATTCTGTGTCTTCACACACCTCCATTCTGTGACTTCACACACCTACTTCTATGACTTCACACACCTCCATTCTGTGACTTCACACAGCTCAAATCTGAGTTCACACACCTCCATACTGTGACTTCACACACCTCTATTCTGTGACTTCACACACCTCCATTCTATGACTTCACACACCTCCATTCTATGCCTTCACACACCTCCATTCTGTGACTTCACACACCTCCATTCTATGATTTCACACACCTACATTGTTTGACTTCACACACCTCCATTTTGAATTCTCACACCTCCATTCTATGACTTCACACACCTTCATTCTTACTTCAGAAACATCCATTCTATGACTTCACAAACCTCCCTTCTGTGAATTCACACACCTCCATTCTGGGTTCACACACCTCCATTCTGTGACTTCACACACCTCCATTCTATGACTTCATACCCCTCCATCTGTGACTTCACACACCTCCATTCTATGACTTCACACTCCTCCATTCTATGAGTTCACACACCTCCATTCTGTGACTTCACACACCTCCATTCTATGACTTCACACACCTCCATTCTGACTTCACACACTTCCATTTTGACTTCAAAGACCTCATTTCTGTGACTTCACACACCTCCATTCTATGATTTCACACACCTCCATTCTATGACTTCACACACCTCCATTCTATGACTTCACACACCTCCTTTCTGAGTTGACACACTTCCATTCTGTGACTTCACACACCTCCAATCTGACCTCACACACCTCCATTCTATGACTTCACACACCTCCATTCTATGACTTCACACACCTCCATTCTTTGCCTTCACACTCCTCCATTCTATGAATTCACACACCTCCATTCCTTGACTTCACACACCTCCATTCTGTGACTTCCCACACCTCCATTCTGAGAATTCACACACCTCCACTCTGTGACTTTACACACCTCGACTCTGTGACTACGCACACCTACATTTTGTGATTTCACACACCTCAATTCTACGACTTCACACACCTCCATTCTATGACTTCACACATGTCCATTCTATGAATTCACTCACCTCCATTGTGATTTCACACAACTCTATTCTGTGACTTCACACACATGCCTTCTGTGACTTCACACACCTCCATTCTATGACTTCACACCTCCATTCTATGACTTCACATCTCCATTCTATGACTTCACAACCAACATTTATGACGACACACACCTCCATTCTGTGACTTCACACACCTCCATTCTGATATCACACACCTACATTCTATGACTTCACACACTTCCATTCTATGACTTCACACACCTCCATTCTGTGACTTCACTCACCTCCATTGTGAGTTCACACACCTCCATTCTGTGACTTCACACACCTTGATTCTCTGACTTCACACAACTCCATTCTACGATTTCACACACCTCCATTCTGTGACTTCACACACCTCCATTCTATGACTTCACAAACCTCCATTCTGTGACTTCACACACCTCCATTCAGGGTTCACACACCTCCATTCTGTGACTTCACACACCTCTATTCTGACACCACACACCTCCATTCTATGACTTCACACACTTCCATTCTATGACTTCACACACCTCCATTCTGTGACTTCACACACCTCCATTCTATGACTTCACAAACCTCCCTTCTGTGAATTCACACACCTCCATTCTGGGTTCACACACCTACATTCTGTGACTTCACACACCTCCATTCTGTGACTTCATACACAATCCATTCTATGACTTCACAAACCTCCCTTCTGTGAATTCATACACCTCCATTCTGGGTTCACACACCTCCACACTGTGACTTTACACACCTCCACTCTGTGACTACACACACCTCCACTCTGTGACTACACACACCTCCATTCTATGACTTCACACCCCTCCATCTGTGACTTCACACACCTCCATTCTATGACTTCACACACCTCCATTCTGACTTCACACACTTCCATTTTGACTTCAAAGACCTCATTTCTGTGACTTCACCCACCTCCATTCTATGATTTCACACACCTCCATTCTATGACTTCACACACCTCCATTCTATGACTTCACACACCTCCTTTCTACGATTTCACACACCTCCATTCTGTGACTTCACACACCTCCATTCTATGACTTCACAAACCTCCATTCTGTGACTTCACACACCTCCATTCAGGGTTCACACACCTCCATTCTGTGACTTCACACACCTCTATTCTGACACCACACACCTCCATTCTATGATTTCACACACTTCCATTCTATGACTTCACACACCTCCATTCTGTGACTTCACACACCTCCATTCTATGACTTCACAAACCTCCCTTCTGTGAATTCACACACCTCCATTCTGGGTTCACACACCTACATTCTGTGACTTCACACACCTCCATTCTGTGACTTCATACACAATCCATTCTATGACTTCACAAACCTCCCTTCTGTGAATTCACACACCTCCATTCTGGGTTCACACACCTCCATTCTGTGACTTTACACACCTCCACTCTGTGACTACACACACCTCCACTCTGTGACTACACACACCTCCATTCTATGATTTCACACACCTCCATTCTATGACTTCACACACCTCCATCTTGACTTCACACACCTCAATTCTGTGACTTCACACACCTCCATTCTATGACTTCACACACCTCCATCTGTGACTTCACACACGTCCATTCTATGACTTCACACTCCTCCATTCTATGAGTTCACACACCTCCATTCTGTGACTTCACACACCTCCATTCTATGACTTCACACACCTCCATTCTATGACTTCACACACCTCCACTCTGACTTCACACACTTCCATTTTGACTTCAAACACCTCCAATCTGACCTCACAAACCTCCGTTCTATGACTTCACACACCTTCATTCTCTGACTTCAAAAACCAACATTCTATGACTTCAAACACCTCCATTCTATGAATTCACACACCTCCATTCTGAGACTTCACACACCTCCACTCTGTGACTTTACACACCTCCACTCTGTGACTACACACACCTCCACTCTGTGACTACACACATCTCCATTCTATGATTTCACACACCTGCATTCTATGACTTCACACACCTCCATTCTGACTTCACACACCTCAATTCTGTGACTTCACACACCTCCATTCTATGACTTCACACACCTCCATCTGTGACTTCACACACGTCCATTCTATGGCTTCACACTCCTCCATTCTATGACTTCACACACCTCCATTCTGTGACATCACACACCTCCATTCTATGACTTCACACACCTCCATTCTATGACTTCACACACCTCCTTTCTGAGTTGACACACTTCCATTCTGTCACTTCACACACCTCCATTCTATGACTTCACACACCTCCATTCTCTGACTTCAAAAACCAACATTCTATGACTTCAAACACCTCCATTCTATGACTTCACACACCTCCATTCTGAGACTTCACACACCTCCACTCTGTGACTTTACACACCTCCACTCTGTGACTACACACACCTCCATTCTATGATTTCACACACCTCCATTCTATGACTTCACACACCTCCATTCTGACTTCACACACCTCAATTCTGTGACTTCACACACCTCCATTCTATGATTTCACACACCTCCATTTTATGACTTCTCAGACCTCCATTCTATGACTTCAAACACCTCCATTCTATGACTTCACACACCTCCATTCTGAGACTTCACACACCTCCTTTCTGAGTTCACACACATCCATTCTGTGACTTCACACACCTCCATTGTGACTTCATACACCTCCATTCTGTGAGTTCACACACCTCCATTCTGACTTCACACACTTCCATTTTATGACTTCACACAGCTCCATTCTGACTTCACACTCCTCCATTCTAGGACTTCGCACACGTCTATTCTGACTTCACACACCTGCATTCTGTGACTTCACACACCTCCATTCTATGACTTCACAAACCTCCATTCTGTGACTTCACACAACTCCACTCTGTGACTATACACACCTCCATTCTGTGACTTTACACACCTCCATTCTGTGATTTCACACACAATCAATTCTATGACTTCACAAACCTCCCTTCTGTGAATTCACACATCTCCATTCTGGGTTCACACACCTCCATTCTGTGACTTCACACACCTCCATTCTGGGACTTCACACACCTCCACTCTATGAGTTCACACACCTCCATCTGTGACTTCACACACCTCCATTCTATGACTTCACACACCTCCATTCTCTGACTTCAAAAACCAACATTCTATGACTTCAAACACCTCCATTCTATGACTTCACACACCTCCATTCTGAGACTTCACACACGTCCATTCTGTGACAATACACAGCTCCATTCTGTGACTACACACACTTCCATTCTGTGATTTCACACACCTCCATTCTATGACTTCACACACCTCCATTCTGTGACTTCACACACCTCCATTCTCTGACTTCACACAACTCCACTCTGTGACTTTACACACCTCCATTCTGTGTCTTCACACACCTCCATCCTGTGATTTCACACACCTCCATTCTATGATTTCACACACCTCCATTCTATGACTTCACACACCTCCATTCTATGACTTCACAGACCTCCATTCTATGACTTCACATACTTCTATTCTGTGAGTAGACACACCTCTATTCTATGATTTCACACACCTCCATTCTGACTTCACACACTTCCATTCTATGACTTCACACAGCTCCATTCTGACTTCACACTCCTCCATTCTAGGACTTCGCACACCTCTATTCTGACTTCACACACCTGCATTCTGTGACTTCACACACCTCCATTCTATGACTTCACAAACCTCCATTCTGTGACTTCACACACCTCCACTCTGTGTCTTTACACACCTCCATTCTGTGACTTCACACACCTCCATTCTGTGATTTCACACACAATCCATCCTATGACTTCACAAACCTCCCTTCTGTGAATTCACACATCTCCATTCTGAGTTCACACACCTCCATTCTGTGACTTCACACACCTCCATTCTGGCACTTCACACACCTCCATTCTATGACTTCACACACCTCCTTCTGTGACTTCACACACCTCCATTCTATGACTTCACACTCCTCCATTCTATGAGTTCACACACCTCCTTTCTGTGACTTCACACACCTCCATTCTATGACTTCACACACCTCCGTTCTATGACTTCACACACCTCCATTCTGACTTCACATACTTCCATTTTGACTTCAAACACCTCATTTCTGTGACTTCACAAACCTCCATTCTATGAGTTCACACAGCTCCATTCTGACTTCACACACCTCCATTCTATGACTTCGTACACATCTATTCTGACTTCACACCCCTCCATTCTGTGACTTCACATACCTCCATTCTTTGACTTCACACCCCTCCATTCTGTGACTTCACATACCTCCATTCTTTGACTTCACACCCCTCCATTCTGTGCCTTCACACACCTCCACTCTGTGACTTTATACACCTCCATTCTGTGACTTCACACATCTCCCTTCTGTGACATCACACACCTCCATTCTATGACTTCACAAAACTCCATTCTAAGACTTCACACACCTCCATTCTATGACTTCACACACTTCCATTGTTTGACATCATACACCTCCATTTTTTGACTTCACACACCTCCGTTCCATGAATTCACCCACCTCCATTCTATGAGTTCACACACCTCCATTCTATGAGTTCACACACCTTCATTCTTACTTCAGCAACATCCATTCTATGACTTCAGACACCTCCATTCTATGACTTCACACAACTTCACTCTTACTTCTGCAACATCCATTCTATGACTTCACACACCTCCATTCTATGACTTCACAAACCTCCATTCTGTGACTTCACACACCTCCATTCTGGGTTCACACACCTCCATTCTGTGACTTCACACACCTCTATTCTGACTTCACACACCTCCATTCTATGACTTCACACACTTCCATTCTATGACTTCACACAACTCCATTCTGTGACTTCACACACCTCCTCACTGAGTTCACACACCTCCATTCTGTGTCTTCACACACCTCCATTCTGTGACTTCACACACCTACTTCTACGACTTCACACACCTACATTCTCTGACTTCACACACCTCACATCTGAGTTCACACACCTCCATACTGTGACTTCACACACCTCTATTCTGTGACTTCACACACCTCCATTCTATGACTTCACACACCTCCATTCTATGCCTTCACACACCTCCATTCTGTGACTTCACACACCTCCATTCTATGACATCACACACCTCCATTCTGTGACTTCACACATATCCATTGTATGACTTCACACACCTCCATTCTATGACTTCAGAAACCTACATTTTTACTTCACACACCTCCATTCTATGAGTTCACACACCTGCATTGTGACTTCACACACCTCCATTATCTGACTTCACACACGTCCATTCTGACTTCACACACCTCCATTCTGTCTTCACACACCTCAATTCTGTGACTTCACACACCTCCATTCTATGATTTCACACACCTCCATTCTGTGACTTCACAGACCTCAATTCTATGACTTTACACACCTCCTTTCTGAGTTCACACACCTCCATTCTTTGACTTCACACACCTCCATTGTGACTTCATACACCTCCATTCTATGAGTTCACACACCTCCATTCTGACTTCACACACTTCCATTCTATGACTTCACACAGCTCCATTCTGACTTCACACTCCTCCATTCTATGACTTGGCACACCTCTGTTCTGACTTCACACACCTGCATTCTGTGACTTCACACACCTCCATTCTATAACTTCACACACCTCCATTCTGTGATTTCACACACAATCCATTCCATGACTTCACAAACCTCCCTTCTGTGAATTCACACACCTCCATTGTGGGTTCACACACCTACATTCTGTGACTTCACACACCTCCATTCTGTGATTTCAAACACCTCCATTCTATGACTTCACACACCTCCATCTGTGACTTCACACACGTCCATTCTATGACTTCACACTCCTCCATTCTATGAGTTCACACACCTCCATTCTGTGACTTCACACACCTCCATTCTATGACTTCACACACCTCAATTCTATGACTTCACACACTTCCATTCTGACTTCACACATTTCCATTTTGACTTCAAACACCTCCAATCTGACCTCACACACCTCCATTCTATGACTTCACACACCTCCATTCTCTGACTTCAAAAACCAATATTCTATGACTTCAAACATCTCCATTCTATGAATTCACACACCTCCATTCTGAGACTTCACACACCTCCACTCTGTGACTTTACACACCTCCACTCTGTGACTACACACACCTCCATTCTATGATTTCACACACCTCCATTCTATGACTTCACACACCTCCATTCTGACTTCACACACCTCAATTCTGTGACTTCACACACCTCCTTTCTATGATTTCACACACCTCCATACTATGACTTCACACACCTCCATCTGTGACTTCACACACGTCCATTCTATGACTTCACACTCCTCCATTCTATGAGTTCACACACCTCCATTCTGTGTCTTCACACACCTCCATTATATGACTTCACACACCTCCATTCTATGACTTCACACACCTCCTTTCTGAGTTGACACACTTCCATTCTGTCACTTCACACACCTCCAATCTGACCTCACACACCTCCATTGTATGACTTCACACACCTCCATTCTCTTACTTCAAAAACCAACATTCTATGACTTCAAACACCTCCATTCTATGACTTCACACTCCTCCATTCTGAGACTTCACACACCTCCACTCTGTGACTTTACACACCTCCACTCTGTGACTACACACACCTCCATTCTATGATTTCACACACCTCCATTCTATGACTTCACACACCTCCATTCTGATTTCACACACCTCAGTTCTGTGACTTCACACACCTCCATTCTATGATTTCACACACCTCCATTTTATGACTTCTCAGACCTCCATTCTATGACTTCAAACACCTCCATTCTATGACTTCACACACCTCCATTCTGAGACTTCACACACCTCCTTTCTGAGTTCACACACATCCATTCTGTGACTTCACACACCTCCATTGTGACTTCATACACCTGCATTCTGTGACTTCACACACCTCCTTTCTGAGTTGACACACTTCCATTCTGTGACTTCACACACCTCCAATGTGACCTCACACACCTCCATTCTATGACTTCACACACCTCCATTCTCTGACTTCAAAAACCAACATTCTATGACTTCAAACACCTCCATTCTATGACTTCACACACCTCCATTCTGAGACTTCACACACCTCCATTCTGTGACTTTACACACCTCCACTCTGTGACTACACACACTTCCATTCTGTGATTTCACAGACCTCCATTCTATGACTTCACACACCTCCATTCTCTGACTTCACACACATCCATTCTGTAACTTCACACACTTCCAATGTTTGACTTCACCAACCTCCATTCCATGACTTCATACACATCCATTCTATGACTTCACACAACTCCTTTCTTTGACTTCACAAAATTCCATTTTGATTTCACACACCTCCACTCTGTGACTTTACACACCTTCATTCTGTGTCTTCACACACTTCCATCCTGTGATTTCACACACCTCCATTCTATGATTTCACACACCTCCGTTCTATGACTTCACACACCTCCATTCTATGACTTCACAGACCTCCATTCTATGACTTCACACACTTCTATTCCGTGAGTAGACACACCTCCATTCTATGACTTCACACACCTCCATTCTGACTTCACACACTTCCATTCTATGACTTCACACAGCTCCATTCTGACTTCACACTCCTCCATTCTAGGACTTCGCACACCTCTATTCTGACTTCACACACCTGCATTTTGTGACTTCACACACCTCCATTCTATGACTTCACAAACCTCCATTCTGTGACTTCACACACCTCCACTCTGTGACTTTACACACCTCCATTCTGACTTCACACACCTCAATTCTGTGACTTCACACACCTCCATTCTATGATTTCACACACCTCCATTCTGTGACTTCACAGACCTCCATTCTATGACTTTACACACCTCCTTTCTGAGTTCACACACCTCCATTTTTTGACTTCACACACCTCCATTGTGACTTCATACACCTCCATTCTATGAGTTCACACACCTCCATTCTGACTTCACACACTTCCATTCTATGACTTCACACAGCTCCATTCTGACTTCACACTCCTCCATTCTATGACTTCGCACACCTCTGTTCTGACTTCACACACCTGCATTCTGTGACTTCACACACCTCCACTCTGGGCCTTCACACACCTCCATTCTATGACTTCACACACCTCCATCTGTGACTTCACACACCTCCATTCTATGACTTCACACTCCTCCATTCTAAGAGTTCACACACCTCCTTTCTGTGACTTCACACACTTCCATTCTGTGACTTCACACACCTCCGTTCTATGACTTCACACACCTCCATTCTGACTTCACATACTTCCGTTTTGACTTCAAACACCTCATTTCTGTGACTTCACACACCTCCATTCTATGATTTCACACACCTCCATTCTATGACTTCACACACCTCCATTCTATGACTTCACACACCTCCTTTCTGAGTTGACACACTTCCATTCTGTGACTTCACACACCTCCAATCTGACCTCACACACCTCCATTCTATGACTTCACACACCTCCATTCTATGACTTCACACACCTCCATTCTCTGACTTCAAAAACCAACATTCTATGACTTCAAACACCTCCATTCTATGACTTCACACACCTCCATTCTGAGACTTCACAGACCTCCATCCTGTGATTTCACCCACCTCCATTCTATGATTTCACACACCTCCATTCTATGACTTCACACACCTCCATTCTATGACTTCACAGACCTCCATTCTATGACTTCACATACTTCTATTCTGTGAGTAGACACACCTCTATTCTATGATTTCACACACCTCCATTCTGACTTCACACACTTCCATTCTATGACTTCACACAGCTCCATTCTGACTTCACACTCCTCCATTCTAGGACTTCGCACACCTCTATTCTGACTTCACACACCTGCATTCTGTGACTTCACACACCTCCATTCTATGACTTCACAAACCTCCATTCTGTGACTTCACACACCTCCACTCTGTGACTTTACACACCTCCATTCTGTGACTTCACACACCTCCATTCTGTGATTTCACACACAATCCATTCTATGACTTCACAAACCTCCCTTCTGTGAATTCACACATCTCCATTCTGAGTTCACACACCTCCATTCTGTGACTTCACACACCTCCATTCTGGCACTTCACACACCTCCATTCTATGACTTCACACACCTCCATCTGTGACTTCACACACCTCCATTCTATGACTTCACACTCCTCCATTCTATGAGTTCACACACCTCCTTTCTGTGACTTCACACACCTCCATTCTATGACTTCACACACCTCCGTTCTATGACTTCACACACCTCCATTCTGACTTCACATACTTCCATTTTGACTTCAAACACCTCATTTCTGTGACTTCACAAACCTCCATTCTATGAGTTCACACAGCTCCATTCTGACTTCACACACCTCCATTCTATGACTTCGTACACATCTATTCTGACTTCACACCCCTCCATTCTGTGACTTCACATACCTCCATTCTTTGACTTCACACCCCTCCATTCTGTGACTTCACATACCTCCATTCTTTGACTTCACACCCCTCCATTCTGTGCCTTCACACACCTCCACTCTGTGACTTTTTACACCTCCATTCTGTGACTTCACACATCTCCCTTCTGTGACATCACACACCTCCATTCTATGACTTCACAAAACTCCATTCTAAGACTTCACACACCTCCATTCTATGACTTCACACACTTCCATTGTTTGACATCATACACCTCCATTTTTTGACTTCACACACCTCCGTTCCATGAATTCACCCACCTCCATTCTATGAGTTCACACACCTCCATTCTATGAGTTCACACACCTTCATTCTTACTTCAGCAACATCCATTCTATGACTTCAGACACCTCCATTCTATGACTTCACACAACTTCACTCTTACTTCTGCAACATCCATTCTATGACTTCACACACCTCCATTCTATGACTTCACAAACCTCCATTCTGTGACTTCACACACCTCCATTCTGGGTTCACACACCTCCATTCTGTGACTTCACACACCTCTATTCTGACTTCACACACCTCCATTCTATGACTTCACACACTTCCATTCTATGACTTCACACAACTCCATTCTGTGACTTCACACACCTCCTCACTGAGTTCACACACCTCCATTCTGTGTCTTCACACACCTCCATTCTGTGACTTCACACACCTACTTCTACGACTTCACACACCTACATTCTCTGACTTCACACACCTCACATCTGAGTTCACACACCTCCATACTGTGACTTCACACACCTCTATTCTGTGACTTCACACACCTCCATTCTATGACTTCACACACCTCCATTCTATGCCTTCACACACCTCCATTCTGTGACTTCACACACCTCCATTCTATGACATCACACACCTCCATTCTGTGACTTCACACATATCCATTGTATGACTTCACACACCTCCATTCTATGACTTCAGAAACCTACATTTTTACTTCACACACCTCCATTCTATGAGTTCACACACCTGCATTGTGACTTCACACACCTCCATTATCTGACTTCACACACGTCCATTCTGACTTCACACACCTCCATTCTGTCTTCACACACCTCAATTCTGTGACTTCACACACCTCCATTCTATGATTTCACACACCTCCATTCTGTGACTTCACAGACCTCAATTCTATGACTTTACACACCTCCTTTCTGAGTTCACACACCTCCATTCTTTGACTTCACACACCTCCATTGTGACTTCATACACCTCCATTCTATGAGTTCACACACCTCCATTCTGACTTCACACACTTCCATTCTATGACTTCACACAGCTCCATTCTGACTTCACACTCCTCCATTCTATGATTTCACACACCTGCATTCTGTGACTTCACACACCTCCATTCTATAACTTCACACACCTCCATTCTGTGATTTCACACACAATCCATTCCATGACTTCACAAACCTCCCTTCTGTGAATTCACACACCTCCATTGTGGGTTCACACACCTACATTCTGTGACTTCACACACCTCCATTCTGTGATTTCAAACACCTCCATTCTATGACTTCACACACCTCCATCTGTGACTTCACACACGTCCATTCTATGACTTCACACTCCTCCATTCTATGAGTTCACACACCTCCATTCTGTGACTTCACACACCTCCATTCTATGACTTCACACACCTCAATTCTATGACTTCACACACTTCCATTCTGACTTCACACATTTCCATTTTGACTTCAAACACCTCCAATCTGACCTCACACACCTCCATTCTATGACTTCACACACCTCCATTCTCTGACTTCAAAAACCAATATTCTATGACTTCAAACATCTCCATTCTATGAATTCACACACCTCCATTCTGAGACTTCACACACCTCCACTCTGTGACTTTACACACCTCCACTCTGTGACTACACACACCTCCATTCTATGATTTCACACACCTCCATTCTATGACTTCACACACCTCCATTCTGACTTCACACACCTCAATTCTGTGACTTCACACACCTCCATTCTATGATTTCACACACCTCCATACTATGACTTCACACACCTCCATCTGTGACTTCACACACGTCCATTCTATGACTTCACACTCCTCCATTCTATGAGTTCACACACCTCCATTCTGTGTCTTCACACACCTCCATTATATGACTTCACACACCTCCATTCTATGACTTCACACACCTCCTTTCTGAGTTGACACACTTCCATTCTGTCACTTCACACACCTCCAATCTGACCTCACACACCTCCATTGTATGACTTCACACACCTCCATTCTCTTACTTCAAAAACCAACATTCTATGACTTCAAACACCTCCATTCTATGACTTCACACTCCTCCATTCTGAGACTTCACACACCTCCACTCTGTGACTTTACACACCTCCACTCTGTGACTACACACACCTCCATTCTGTGATTTCACACACCTCCATTCTATGACTTCACACACCTCCATTCTGATTTCACACACCTCAGTTCTGTGACTTCACACACCTCCATTCTATGATTTCACACACCTCCATTTTATGACTTCTCAGACCTCCATTCTATGACTTCAAACACCTCCATTCTATGACTTCACACACCTCCATTCTGAGACTTCACACACCTCCTTTCTGAGTTCACACACATCCATTCTGTGACTTCACACACCTCCATTGTGACTTCATACACCTGCATTCTGGGACTTCACACACCTCCTTTCTGAGTTGACACACTTCCATTCTGTGACTTCACACACCTCCAATGTGACCTCACACACCTCCATTCTATGACTTCACACACCTCCATTCTCTGACTTCAAAAACCAACATTCTATGACTTCAAACACCTCCATTCTATGACTTCACACACCTCCATTCTGAGACTTCACACACCTCCATTCTGTGACTTTACACACCTCCACTCTGTGACTACACACACTTCCATTCTGTGATTTCACAGACCTCCATTCTATGACTTCACACACCTCCATTCTCTGACTTCACACACATCCATTCTGTAACTTCACACACTTCCAATGTTTGACTTCACCAACCTCCATTCCATGACTTCATACACATCCATTCTATGACTTCACACAACTCCTTTCTTTGACTTCACAAAATTCCATTTTGATTTCACACACCTCCACTCTGTGACTTCACACACCTCCATTTGTGACTTCACACATCACAATTTTGACTTCACATACCTCCATTCTGTGACTTCACACTCCTCCATTCTGAGTTAACACACCCCCATTTGTGACTTCACACACCTCCATTCTGACTTCACACACCTCCATTCTATGACTTCACACACTTCCATTCTATGACTTCACACACCTCCATTCTGTGACTTCACACACCTCCACTCTGAGTTCACACACCTCCATTCTGTGTCTTCACACACCTCCATTCTGTGACTTCACACACTTCGTTATATGACTTCACACACCTCCATTCTGTGACCTCACACACCTCAAATCTGAGTTCACACCCCTCCATAGTGTGACTTCACACACCTCCATTCTGTGACTTCACACACCCCCATTCTATGACTTCACACACCTCCATTCTATGACTTCACACACCTCCATTCTATGCCTTTACACACCTCCATTCTGTGACTTCAAACACCTACATTCTATGACATCACAGAGCTCCATTCTGTGACTTCACACACCTCCATTCTATGACTTCACACACCTCCATTCTATGACTTCAGAAACCTACCTTGTGACTTCACACACCTCCATTCTATGAGTTCACACACCTGCATTGTGACTTCACACACCTCCATTCTCTGACTTCACACACCTCCATTCTGACTTCACACACCTCCATTCTGACGTCACACACATCAATTCTGTGACTTCACATACCTCCATTCTATGATTTCACACACCTCCATTCTATGACTTCACAGACCTCCATTCTATGACTTCCCACACCTCCTTTCTGAGTACACACACATCCATTCTGTGACTTCACACACCTCCATTGTGACTTCATACACCTCCATTCTATGAGTTCACACACCTCCATTCTGACTTCACACACTTCCATTCTATGACTTCACACAGCTGCATTCTGACTTCACACACCTCCATTCTATGACTTCGCACACCTCTATTCTGACTTCACACAACTGCATTCTGTGACTTCACACACCTCCATTCTATGACTTCACACACCTCCATTCTCTGACTTCACACACCTCCACTCTGTGACTTTACACACCTCCATTCTGTGACTTCACACACTTCCATTCTGTGATTTCACACACAATCCATTCTATGACTTCACAAACCTCCATTCTTTGATTTCACACACTTCCATTCTATGACTTCACACACCTGCATTGTGACTTTATACAACTCCATTCTGTGAATTCACACACCTCCTTTCTGTGACTTCACACACCTCCATACTATGACTTCCACACACCTTCAATCTATGACTTCACAACCTCCATTCTATGAGTTCACACACTTCCAATCTATGACTTCACAAACCTCCATTCTATGACTTCACAAACCTGCAATCTGACTTCACACACCTCCATTCTGTGACTTCACACTACTACACTCCTTGACTTTACACACCTTCATTCTGTGTCTTCAAACACTTCCATCCTGTGATTTCACACACCTCCATTCTATGATTTCACACACCTCCGTTCTATGACTTCACACACCTCCATTCTATGACTTCAAAGACCTCCATTCTATGACTTCACACACTTCTATTCCGTGAGTAGACACACCTCCATTCTATGACTTCACACACCTCCATTCTGACTTCACACACTTCCATTCTATGACTTCACACAGCTCCATTCTAACTTCACACTCCTCCATTCTAGGACTTCGCACACCTCTATTCTGACTTCACACACCTGCATTCTGTGACTTCACACACCTCCATTCTATGACTTCACAAACCTCCATTCTGTGACTTCACACACCTCCACTCTGTGACTTTACACACCTCCATTCTGTGACTTCACACACATCCATTCTGTGATTTCACACACAATCCATTCTATGACTTCACAAACCTCCCTTCTGTGAATTCACACATCTCCATTCTGGGTTCACACACCTCCATTCTGGGACTTCACACACCTCCATTCTGGGACTTCACACACCTCCATTCTATGACTTCACACACCTCCATCTGTGACTTCACACACCTCCATTCTATGACTTCACACTCCTCCATTCTATGAGTTCACACACCTCCTTTCTGTGACTTCACACACCTCCATTCTATGACTTCACACACCTCCATTCTATGACTTCACACACCTCCATTCTGACTTCACATACTTCCATTTTGACTTCAAACACCTCATTTCTGTGACTTCACTCACCTCCATTCTATGATTTCACACACCTCCATTCTATGACTTCACACACCTCCATTCTATGACTTCACACAACTCTTTTCTGAGTTGACACACTTCCATTCTGTGACTTCACACACCTCCAATCTGACCTCACACACCTCCATTCTATGACTTCACACACCTCCATTCTCTGACTTCAAAAACCAACATTCTATGACTTCAAACACCTCCATTCTATGACTTCACACACCTCCATTCTGAGACTTCACACACCTCCATTCTGTGACTTTACACACCTCCACTCTGTGACTACACACACTTCCATTCTGTGATTTCACACACCTCCATTCTATGACTTCACACACCTCCATTCTCTGACTTCACACACCTCCATTCTGTGACTTCACACACCTCCACTCTGTGACTTTACACATCTGCATTCTGACTTCACACCTCCATTCTCTGACTTCACACATCTCCATTCTGACTTCACACACCTCCAATCTATGACTTCACACATCTTCCTTCTATGACTTCACACAACTCCATTCTGTAACTTCACACACATCCAATGTTTGACTTCACCAACCTCCATTCCATGACTTCATACACATCCATTCTATGACTTCACACAACTCCTTTCTTTGACTTCACAAAATTCCATTTTGATTTCACACACCTCCACTCTGTGACTTCACACCCCTCCATTTGTGACTTCACATATCAAAATTTTGACTTCACACACCTCCATTCTGTGACTTCACACACCTCCATTCTGAGTTAACACACCTCCATTTGTGACTTCACACACCTCCATTCTGACTTCACACACCTCCATTCTATGACTTCACACACTTCCATTCTGTGACTTCACACACCTCCATTCTGTGACTTCACACATCTCCACTCTGAGTTCACACACCTACATTCCGTGTCTTCACACACCTCCATTCTGTGACTTCACACACCTCGTTATATGACTTCACACACCTCCATTCTCTGAACTCACACACCTCAAATCTGAGTTCACACCCCTCCATAGTGTGACTTCACACACCTCCATTCTGACTTCACACACCTCCATTCTATGACTTCACACACTTCCATTCTATGACTTCACACACCTCCATTCTGTGACTTCACACACCTCCACTCTGAGTTCACACACCTCCATTCTGTGTCTTCACACACCTCCATTCTGTGACTTCACACACCTCGTTATATGACTTCACACACCTCCATTCTGTGACCTCACACACCTCAAATCTGAGTTCACACCCCTCCATAGTGTGACTTCACACACCTCCATTCTGTGACTTCACACACCCCCATTCTAAGACTTTACACACCTCCATTCTATGACTTCACACACCTCCATTCTATGCCTTTACACACCTCCATTCTGTGACTTCACACACCTCCATTCTATGACATCACACACCTCCATTCCGTGACTTCACACACCTCCATTCTATGACTTCACACACCTCCATTCTATGACTTCAGAAACCTACATTGTGACTTCACACACCTCCATTCTATGAGTTCAGACACCTGCATTGTGACTTCACACACCTCCATTCTATGAATTCACACACCTCCATTCTATGACTTCAAACCCCTCCATCTGTGACTTCACACACCTCCATTCTATGACTTCACACTCCTCCATTCTATGAGTTCACACACCTCCATTCTGTGACTTCACACACCTCCATTCTATGACTTCACACACCTCCATTCTGACTTCACACACTTCCATTTTGACTTCAAAGACCTCATTTCTGTGACTTCACACACCTCCATTCTATGACTTCACACTCCTCCATTCTATGAGTTCACACACTTCCATTCTATAACTTCACACACCTCCATTCTATGACTTCACACACCTCCTTTCTGAGTTGACACACTTCCATTCTGTGACTTCACACACTTCCAATCTGACCTCACACACCTCCATTTTGTGATTTCACACACCTCCATTGTATGACTTCACACACCTCCATTCTTTGACTTCACACATCTCAATTCTATGAATTCACACACCTCCATTGTGACTTCACACAACTCTATTCTGTGACTTCACACACCTGCCTTCTGTGACTTCACACACCTCCATTCTATGACTTCACACCTCAATTCTATGACTTCACATCTCCATTCTATGACTTCACACACCAACATTTATGACTTCACACACCTCCATTCTGTGACTTCACACACCTCCATTCTGACATCACACACCTACATTCTATGACTTCACACACTTCCATTCTATGACTTCACACACCTCCATTCTGTGACTTCACTCACCTCCATTGTGAGTTCACACACCTCCATTCTGTGACTTCACACACCTTGATTCTCTGACTTCACACACCTCCATTCTACGATTTCACACACCTCCATTCTGTGACTTCACACATCTCCATTCTATGATTTCACACACCTCCATTCTGTCACTTCACACACCTCCAATCTGAGTTCACACACCTCCATTCTGTGACTTCACACACCTCCTTTCTGAGTTGACACACTTCCATTCTGTGACTTCACACACCTCCAATGTGACCTCACACACCTCCATTCTATGACTTCACACACCTCCATTCTGAGACTTCACACACCTCCATTCTGTGACTTTACACACCTCCCCTCTGTGACTACACACACTTCCATTCTGTGATTTCACACACCTCCATTCTATGACTTCACAAACCTCCATTCTGTGACTTCACACACCTCCACTCTGTGACTTTACACACCTCCATTCTGTGACTTCACACACATCCATTCTGTGATTTCACACACAATCCATTCTATGACTTCACAAACCTCCCTTCTGTGAATTCACACACCTCCATTCTCTGACTTCACACACCTCCATTCTGTGACTTCACACTACTACACTCTGTGACTTTACACACCTTCATTCTGTGTCTTCAAACACTTCCATCCTGTGATTTCACACACCTCCATTCTATGATTTCACACACCTCCGTTCTATGACTTCACACACCTCCATTCTATGACTTCACAGACCTCCATTCTATGAATTCACACACTTCTATTCCGTGAGTAGACACACCTCCATTCTATGACTTCACACACCTCCATTCTGACTTCACACACTTCCATTCTATGACTTCACACAGCTCCATTCTAACTTCACACTCCTCCATTCTAGGACTTCGCACACCTCTATTCTGACTTCACACACCTGCATTCTGTGACTTCACACACCTCCATTCTATGACTTCACAAACCTCCATTCTGTGACTTCACACACCTCCACTCTGTGACTTTACACACCTCCATTCTGTGACTTCACACACATCCATTCTGTGATTTCACACACAATCCATTCTATGACTTCACAAACCTCCCTTCTGTGAATTCACACATCTCCATTCTGGGTTCACACACCTCCATTCTGGGACTTCACACACCTCCATTCTGGGACTTCACACACCTCCATTCTATGACTTCACACACCTCCATCTGTGACTTCACACACCTCCATTCTATGACTTCACACTCCTCCATTCTATGAGTTCACACACCTCCTTTCTGTGACTTCACACACTTCCATTCTATGACTTCACACACCTCCGTTCTATGACTTCACACACCTCCATTCTGACTTCACATACTTCCATTTTGACTTCAAACACCTCATTTCTGTGACTTCACACACCTCCATTCTATGATTTCACACACCTCCATTCTATGACTTCACACACCTCCATTCTATGACTTCACACAACTCCTTTCTGAGTTGACACACTTCCATTCTGTGACTTCACACACCTCCAATCTGACCTCACACACCTCCATTCTATGACTTCACACACCTCCATTCTCTGACTTCAAAAACCAACATTCTATGACTTCAAACACCTCCATTCTATGACTTCACACACCTCCATTCTGAGACTTCACACACCTCCATTCTGTGACTTTACACACCTCCACTCTGTGACTACACACACTTCCATTTTGTGATTTCACACACCTCCATTCTATGACTTCACAAACCTCCATTCTCTGACTTCACACACCTCCATACTGTGACTTCACACAACTACACTCTGTGACTTTACACACCTTCATTCTGTGTCTTCACACACTTCCATCCTGTGATTTCACACACCTCCATTCTATGATTTCACACACCTCCGTTCTATGACTTCACACACCTCCATTCTATGACTTCACAGACCTCCATTCTATGACTTCACACACTTCTATTCCGTGAGTAGACACACCTCCATTCTATGACTTCACACACCTCCATTCTGACTTCACACACTTCCATTCTATGACTTCACACAGCTCCATTCTGACTTCACACTCCTCCATTCTAGGACTTCGCACACCTCTATTCTGACTTCACACACCTGCATTCTGTGACTTCACACACCTCCATTCTATGACTTCATAAACCTCCATTCTGTGACTTCACACACCTCCACTCTGTGACTTTACACACCTCCATTCTGTGACTTCACACACATCCATTCTGTGATTTCACACACAATCCATTCTATGACTTCACAAACCTCCCTTCTGTGAATTCACACATCTCCATTCTGGGTTCACACACCTCCATTCTGGGACTTCACACACCTCCATTCTGGGACTTCACACACCTCCATTCTATGCCTTCACACACCTCCATCTGTGACTTCACACACCTCCATTCTATGACTTCACACTCCTCCATTCTATGAGTTCACACACCTCCTTTCTGTGACTTCACACACCTCCATTCTATGACTTCACACACCTCCATTCTATGACTTCACACACCTCCATTCTGACTTCACATACTTCCATTTTGACTTCAAACCCCTCATTTCTGTGACTTCACACACCTCCATTCTATGATTTCACACACCTCCATTCTATGACTTCACACACCTCCATTCTATGACTTCACACAACTCTTTTCTGAGTTGACACACTTCCATTCTGTGACTTCACACACCTCCAATCTGACCTCACACACCTCCATTCTATGACTTCACACACCTCCATTCTCTGACTTCAAAAACCAACATTCTATGACTTCAAACACCTCCATTCTATGACTTCACACACCTCCATTCTGAGACTTCACACACCTCCATTCTGTGACTTTACACACCTCCACTCTGTGACTACACACACTTCCATTCTGTGATTTCACACACCTCCATTCTATGACTTCACACACCTCCATTCTCTGACTTCACACACCTCCATTCTGTGACTTCACACACCTCCACTCTGTGACTTTACACATCTGCATTCTGACTTCACACCTCCATTCTCTGACTTCACACATCTCCATTCTGACTTCACACACCTCCAATCTATGACTTCACACATCTCCCTTCTATGACTTCACACAACTCCATTCTGTAACTTCACACACATCCAATGTTTGACTTCACCAACCTCCATTCCATGACTTCATACACATCCATTCTATGACTTCACACAACTCCTTTCTTTGACTTCACAAAATTCCATTTTGATTTCACACACCTCCACTCTGTGACTTCACACACCTCCATTTGTGACTTCACACATCAAAATTTTGACTTCACACACCTCCATTCTGTGACTTCACACACCTCCATTCTGAGTTAACACACCCCCATTTGTGACTTCACACACCTCCATTCTGACTTCACACACCTCCATTCTATGACTTCACACACTTCCATTCTGTGACTTCACACACCTCCATTCTGTGACTTCACACATCTCCACTCTGAGTTCACACACCTACATTCTGTGTCTTCACACACCTCCATTCTGTGACTTCACACACCTCGTTATATGACTTCACACACCTCCATTCTCTGAACTCACACACCTCAAATCTGAGTTCACACCCCTCCATAGTGTGACTTCACACACCTCCATTCTGACTTCACACACCTCCATTCTATGACTTCACACACTTCCTTTCTATGACTTCACACACCTCCATTCTGTGACTTCACACACCTCCACTCTGAGTTCACACACCTCCATTCTGTGTCTTCACACACCTCCATTCTGTGACTTCACACACCTCGTTATATGACTTCACACACCTCCATTCTGTGACCTCACACACCTCAAATCTGAGTTCACACCCCTCCATAGTGTGACTTCACACACCTCCATTCTGTGACTTCACACACCCCCATTCTAAGACTTTACACACCTCCATTCTATGACTTCACACACCTCCATTCTATGCCTTTAAACACCTCCATTCTGTGACTTCACACACCTCCATTCTATGACATCACACACCTCCATTCTGTGACTTCACACACCTCCATTCTATGACTTCACACACCTCCATTCTATGACTTCAGAAACCTACATTGTGACTTCATACACCTCCATTCTATGAGTTCAGACACCTGCATTGTGACTTCACACACCTCCATTCTATGAATTCACACACCTCCATTCTATGACTTCACACCCCTCCATCTGTGACTTCACACACCTCCATTCTATGACTTCACACTCCTCCATTCTATGAGTTCACACACCTCCATTCTGTGACTTCACACACCTCCATTCTATGACTTCACACACCTCCATTCTGACTTCACACACTTCCATTTTGACTTCAAAGACCTCATTTCTGTGACTTCACACACCTCCATTCTATGACTTCACACTCCTCCATTCTATGAGTTCACACACTTCCATTCTATAACTTCACACACCTCCATTCTATGACTTCACACACCTCCTTTCTGAGTTGACACACTTCCATTCTGTGACTTCACACACCTCCAATCTGACCTCACACACCTCCATTTTGTGATTTCACACACCTCCATTGTATGACTTCACACACCTCCATTCTTTGACTTCACACATCTCCATTCTATGAATTCACACACCTCCATTGTGACTTCACACAACTCTATTCTGTGACTTCACACACCTGCCTTCTGTGACTTCACACACCTCCATTCTATGTCTTCACACCTCAATTCTATGACTTCACATCTCCATTCTATGACTTCACACACCAACATTTATGACTTCACACACCTCCATTCTGTGACTTCACACACCTCCATTCTGACATCACACACCTACATTCTATGACTTCACACACTTCCATTCTATGACTTCACACACCTCCATTCTGTGACTTCACTCACCTCCATTGTGAGTTCACACACCTCCATTCTGTGACTTCACACACCTTGATTCTCTGACTTCACACACCTTCATTCTACGATTTCACACAACTCCATTCTGTGACTTCACACATCTCCATTCTATGATTTCACACACCTACATTCTGTCACTTCACACACCTCCAATCTGAGTTCACACACCTCCATTCTGTGACTTCACACACCTCCTTTCTGAGTTGACACACTTCCATTCTGTGACTTCACACACCTCCAATGTGACCTCACACACCTCCATTCTATGACTTCACACACCTCCATTCTGAGACTTCACACACCTCCATTCTGTGACTTTACACACCTCCCCTCTGTGACTACACACACTTCCATTCTGTGATTTCACACACCTCCATTCTATGACTTCACAAACCTCCATTCTGTGACTTCACACACCTCCACTCTGTGACTTTACACACCTCCATTCTGTGACTTCACACACATCCATTCTGTGATTTCACACACAATCCATTCTATGACTTCACAAACCTCCCTTCTGTGAATTCACACACCTCCATTCTCTGACTTCACACACCTCCATTCTGTGACTTCACACTACTACACTCTGTGACTTTACACACCTTCATTCTGTGTCTTCAAACACTTCCATCCTGTGATTTCACACACCTCCATTCTATGATTTCACACACCTCCGTTCTATGACTTCACACACCTCCATTCTATGACTTCACAGACCTCCATTCTATGACTTCACACACTTCTATTCCGTGAGTAGACACACCTCCATTCTATGACTTCACACACCTCCATTCTGACTTCACACACTTCCATTCTATGACTTCACACAGCTCCATTCTAACTTCACACTCCTCCATTCTAGGACTTCGCACACCTCTATTCTGACTTCACACACCTGCATTCTGTGACTTCACACACCTCCATTCTATGACTTCACAAACCTCCATTCTGTGACTTCACACACCTCCACTCTGTGACTTTACACACCTCCATTCTGTGACTTCACACACATCCATTCTGTGATTTCACACACAATCCATTCTATGACTTCACAAACCTCCCTTCTGTGAATTCACACATCTCCATTCTGGGTTCACACACCTCCATTCTGGGACTTCACACACCTCCATTCTGGGACTTCACACACCTCCATTCTATGACTTCACACACCTCCATCTGTGACTTCACACACCTCCATTCTATGACTTCACACTCCTCCATTCTATGAGTTCACACACCTCCTTTCTGTGACTTCACACACTTCCATTCTATGACTTCACACACCTCCGTTCTATGACTTCACACACCTCCATTCTGACTTCACATACTTCCATTTTGACTTCAAACACCTCATTTCTGTGACTTCACACACCTCCATTCTATGATTTCACACACCTCCATTCTATGACTTCACACACCTCCATTCTATGACTTCACACAACTCCTTTCTGAGTTGACACACTTCCATTCTGTGACTTCACACACCTCCAATCTGACCTCACACACCTCCATTCTATGACTTCACACACCTCCATTCTCTGACTTCAAAAACCAACATTCTATGACTTCAAACACCTCCATTCTATGACTTCACACACCTCCATTCTGAGACTTCACACACCTCCATTCTGTGACTTTACACACCTCCACTCTGTGACTACACACACTTCCATTTTGTGATTTCACACACCTCCATTCTATGATTTCACAAACCTCCATTCTCTGACTTCACACACCTCCATACTGTGACTTCACACAACTACACTCTGTGACTTTACACACCTTCATTCTGTGTCTTCACACACTTCCATCCTGTGATTTCACACACCTCCATTCTATGATTTCACACACCTCCGTTCTATGACTTCACACACCTCCATTCTATGACTTTACAGACCTCCATTCTATGACTTCACACACTTCTATTCCGTGAGTAGACACACCTCCATTCTATGACTTCACACACCTCCATTCTGACTTCACACACTTCCATTCTATGACTTCACACAGCTCCATTCTGACTTCACACTCCTCCATTCTAGGACTTCGCACACCTCTATTCTGACTTCACACACCTGCATTCTGTGACTTCACACACCTCCATTCTATGACTTCACAAACCTCCATTTTGTGACTTCACACACCTCCACTCTGTGACTTTACACACCTCCATTCTGTGACTTCACACACATCCATTCTGTGATTTCACACACAATCCATTCTATGACTTCACAAACCTCCCTTCTGTGAATTC
Source organism: Megascapheus bottae (assembly GCA_024803745.1). Lineage (NCBI taxonomy): Eukaryota > Metazoa > Chordata > Mammalia > Rodentia > Geomyidae > Megascapheus > Megascapheus bottae. Next base: position 66,554 of record JANJXV010001112.1, read on the forward strand.
ACACATCTCCATTCTGGGTTCACACACCTCCATTCTGGGACTTCACACACCTCCATTCTGGGACTTCACACACCTCCATTCTATGACTTCACACACCTCCATCTGTGACTTCACACACCTCCATTCTATGACTTCACACTCCTCCATTCTATGAGTTCACACACCTCCTTTCTGTGACTTCACACACCTCCATTCTATGACTTCACACACCTCCATTCTATGACTTCACACACCTCCATTCTGACTTCACATACTTCCATTTTGACTTCAAACACCTCATTTCTGTGACTTCACACACCTCCATTCTATGATTTCACACACCTCCATTCTATGACTTCACACACCTCCATTCTATGACTTCACACAACTCTTTTCTGAGTTGACACACTTCCATTCTGTGACTTCACACACCTCCAATCTGACCTCACACACCTCCATTCTATGACTTCACACACCTCCATTCTCTGACTTCAAAAACCAACATTCTATGACTTCAAACACCTCCATTCTATGACTTCACACACCTCCATTCGGAGACTTCACACACCTCCATTCTGTGACATTACACACCTCCACTCTGTGACTACACACACTTCCATTCTGTGATTTCACACACCTCCATTCTATGACTTCACACACCTCCATTCTCTGACTTCACCCACCTCCATTCTGTGACTTCACACACCTCCACTCTGTGACTTTACACATCTGCATTCTGACTTCACACCTCCATTCTCTGACTTCACACATCTCCATTCTGACTTCACACACCTCCAATCTATGACTTCACACATCTCCCTTCTATGACTTCACACAACTCCATTCTGTAACTTCACACACATCCAATGTTTGACTTCACCAACCTCCATTCCATGACTTCATACACATCCATTCTATGACTTCACACAACTCCTTTCTTTGACTTCACAAAATTCCATTTTGATTTCACACACCTCCACTCTGTGACTTCACACACCTCCATTTGTGACTTCACACATCAAAATTTTGACTTCACACACCTCCATTCTGTGACTTCACACACCTCCATTCTGAGTTAACACACCTCCATTTGTGACTTCACACACCTCCATTCTGACTTCACACACCTCCATTCTATGACTTCACACACTTCCATTCTGTGACTTCACACACCTCCATTCTGTGACTTCACACATCTCCACTCTGAGTTCACACACCTACATTCTGTGTCTTCACACACCTCCATTCTGTGACTTCACACACCTCGTTATATGACTTCACACACCTCCATTCTCTGAACTCACACACCTCAAATCTGAGTTCACACCCCTCCATAGTGTGACTTCACACACCTCCATTCTCTGACTTCACACACCTCCATTCTGACTTCACACACCTCCATTCTGACGTCACACACCTCAATTCTGTGACTTCACATACCTCCATTCTATGATTTCACACACCTCCATTCTATGACTTCACAGACCTCCATTCTATGACTTCCCACACCTCCTTTCTGAGTTCACGCACATCCATTCTGTGACTTCACACACCTCCATTGTGACTTCATACACCTCCATTCTATGAGTTCACACACCTCCATTCTGACTTCACACACTTCCATTCTATGACTTCACACAGCTGCATTCTGACTTCACACACCTCCATTCTATGACTTCGCACACCTCTATTCTGACTTCACACAACTGCATTCTGTGACTTCACACACCTCCATTCTATGACTTCACACACCTCCATTCTCTGACTTCACACACCTCCACTCTGTGACTTTACACACCTCCATTCTGTGACTTCACACACTTCCATTCTGTGATTTCACACACAATCCATTCTATGACTTCACAAACCTCCATTCTTTGATTTCACACACTTCCATTCTATGACTTCACACACCTGCATTGTGACTTTATACAACTCCATTCTGTGAATTCACACACCTCCTTTCTGTGACTTCACACACCTCCATACTATGACTTCCACACACCTTCAATCTATGACTTCACAACCTCCATTCTATGAGTTCACACACTTCCAATCTATGACTTCACAAACCTCCATTCTATGACTTCAGAAACCTGCAATCTGACTTCACACACCTCCATTCTGTGACTTCACACTACTACACTCTGTGACTTTACACACCTTCATTCTGTGTCTTCAAACACTTCCATCCTGTGATTTCACACACCTCCATTCTATGATTTCACACACCTCCGTTCTATGACTTCACACACCTCCATTCTATGACTTCACAGACCTCCATTCTATGACTTCACACACTTCTATTCCGTGAGTAGACACACCTCCATTCTATGACTTCACACACCTCCATTCTGACTTCACACACTTCCATTCTATGACTTCACACAGCTCCATTCTAACTTCCCACTCCTCCATTCTAGGACTTCGCACACCTCTATTCTGACTTCACACACCTGCATTCTGTGACTTCACACACCTCCATTCTATGACTTCACAAACCTCCATTCTGTGACTTCACACACCTCCACTCTGTGACTTTACACACCTCCATTCTGTGACTTCACACACATCCATTCTGTGATTTCACACACAATCCATTCTATGACTTCACAAACCTCCCTTCTGTGAATTCACACATCTCCATTCTGGGTTCACACACCTCCATTCTGGGACTTCACACACCTCCATTCTGGGACTTCACACACCTCCATTCTATGACTTCACACACCTCCATCTGTGACTTCACACACCTCCATTCTATGACTTCACACTCCTCCATTCTATGAGTTCACACACCTCCTTTCTGTGACTTCACACACTTCCATTCTATGACTTCACACACCTCCGTTCTATGACTTCACACACCTCCATTCTGACTTCACATACTTCCATTTTGACTTCAAACACCTCATTTCTGTGACTTCACACACCTCCATTCTATGATTTCACACACCTCCATTCTATGACTTCACACACCTCCATTCTACGACTTCACACAACTCCTTTCTGAGTTGACACACTTCCATTCTGTGACTTCACACACCTCCAATCTGACCTCACACACCTCCATTCTATGACTTCACACACCTCCATTCTCTGACTTCAAAAACCAACATTCTATGACTTCAAACACCTCCATTCTATGACTTCACACACCTCCATTCTGAGACTTCACACTCCTCCACTCTGTGACTTTACACACCTCCACTCTGTGACTACACACACTTCCATTTTGTGATTTCACACACCTCCATTCTATGACTTCACAAACCTCCATTCTCTGACTTCACACACTTCCATTCTATGACTTCACACACCTGCATTGTGACTTTATACAACTCCATTCTGTGAATTCACACACCTCCTTTCTGTGACTTCACACACCTCCATACTATGACTTCCACACACCTTCAATCTATGACTTCACAACCTCCATTCTATGAGTTCACACACTTCCAATCTATGACTTCACAAACCTCCATTCTATGACTTCACAAACCTGCAATTTGACTTCACACACCTCCATTCTGTGACTTCACACTACTACACTCTGTGACTTTACACACCTTCATTCTGTGTCTTCAAACACTTCCATCCTGTGATTTCACACACCTCCATTCTATGATTTCACACACCTCCGTTCTATGACTTCACACACCTCCATTCTATGACTTCACAGACCTCCATTCTATGACTTCACACACTTCTATTCCGTGAGTAGACACACCTCCATTCTATGACTTCACACACCTCCATTCTGACTTCACACACTTCCATTCTATGACTTCACACAGCTCCATTCTAACTTCCCACTCCTCCATTCTAGGACTTCGCACACCTCTATTCTGACTTCACACACCTGCATTCTGTGACTTCACACACCTCCATTCTATGACTTCACAAACCTCCATTCTGTGACTTCACACACCTCCACTCTGTGACTTTACACACCTCCATTCTGTGACTTCACACACATCCATTCTGTGATTTCACACACAATCCATTCTATGACTTCACAAACCTCCTTTCTGTGAATTCACACATCTCCATTCTGGGTTCACACACCTCCATTCTGGGACTTCACACACCTCCATTCTGGGACTTCACACACCTCCATTCTATGACTTCACACACCTCCATCTGTGACTTCACACACCTCCATTCTATGACTTCACACTCCTCCATTCTATGAGTTCACACACCTCCTTTCTGTGACTTCACACACTTCCATTCTATGACTTCACACACCTCCGTTCTATGACTTCACACACCTCCATTCTGACTTCACATACTTCCATTTTGACTTCAAACACCTCATTTCTGTGACTTCACACACCTCCATTCTATAATTTCACACACCTCCATTCTATGACTTCACACACCTCCATTCTATGACTTCACACAACTCCTTTCTGAGTTGACACACTTCCATTCTGTGACTTCACACACCTCCAATCTGACCTCACACACCTCCATTCTATGACTTCACACACCTCCATTCTCTGACTTCAAAAACCAACATTCTATGACTTCAAACACCTCCATTCTATGACTTCACACACCTCCATTCTGAGACTTCACACACCTCCATTCTGTGACTTTACACACCTCCACTCTGTGACTACACACACTTCCATTTTGTGATTTCACACACCTCCATTCTATGATTTCACAAACCTCCATTCTCTGACTTCACACACCTCCATACTGTGACTTCACACAACTACACTCTGTGACTTTACACACCTTCATTCTGTGTCTTCACACACTTCCATCCTGTGATTTCACACACCTCCATTCTATGATTTCACACACCTCCGTTCTATGACTTCACACACCTCCATTCTATGACTTTACAGACCTCCATTCTATGACTTCACACACTTCTATTCCGTGAGTAGACACACCTCCATTCTATGACTTCACACACCTCCATTCTGACTTCACACACTTCCATTCTATGACTTCACACAGCTCCATTCTGACTTCACACTCCTCCATTCTAGGACTTCGCACACCTCTATTCTGACTTCACACACCTGCATTCTGTGACTTCACACACCTCCATTCTATGACTTCACAAACCTCCATTTTGTGACTTCACACACCTCCACTCTGTGACTTTACACACCTCCATTCTGTGACTTCACACACATCCATTCTGTGATTTCACACACAATCCATTCTATGACTTCACAAACCTCCCTTCTGTGAATTCACACATCTCCATTCTGGGTTCACACACCTCCATTCTGGGACTTCACACACCTCCATTCTGGGACTTCACACACCTCCATTCTATGACTTCACACACCTCCATCTGTGACTTCACACACCTCCATTCTATGACTTCACACTCCTCCATTCTATGAGTTCACACACCTCCTTTCTGTGACTTCACACACCTCCATTCTATGACTTCACACACCTCCATTCTATGACTTCACACACCTCCATTCTGACTTCACATACTTCCATTTTGACTTCAAACACCTCATTTCTGTGACTTCACACACCTCCATTCTATGATTTCACACACCTCCATTCTATGACTTCACACACCTCCATTCTATGACTTCACACAACTCTTTTCTGAGTTGACACACTTCCATTCTGTGACTTCACACACCTCCAATCTGACCTCACACACCTCCATTCTATGACTTCACACACCTCCATTCTCTGACTTCAAAAACCAACATTCTATGACTTCAAACACCTCCATTCTATGACTTCACACACCTCCATTCGGAGACTTCACACACCTCCATTCTGTGACATTACACACCTCCACTCTGTGACTACACACACTTCCATTCTGTGATTTCACACACCTCCATTCTATGACTTCACACACCTCCATTCTCTGACTTCACCCACCTCCATTCTGTGACTTCACACACCTCCACTCTGTGACTTTACACATCTGCATTCTGACTTCACACCTCCATTCTCTGACTTCACACATCTCCATTCTGACTTCACACACCTCCAATCTATGACTTCACACATCTCCCTTCTATGACTTCACACAACTCCATTCTGTAACTTCACACACATCCAATGTTTGACTTCACCAACCTCCATTCCATGACTTCATACACATCCATTCTATGACTTCACACAACTCCTTTCTTTGACTTCACAAAATTCCATTTTGATTTCACACACCTCCACTCTGTGACTTCACACACCTCCATTTGTGACTTCACACATCAAAATTTTGACTTCACACACCTCCATTCTGTGACTTCACACACCTCCATTCTGAGTTAACACACCTCCATTTGTGACTTCACACACCTCCATTCTGACTTCACACACCTCCATTCTATGACTTCACACACTTCCATTCTGTGACTTCACACACCTCCATTCTGTGACTTCACACATCTCCACTGTGAGTTCACACACCTACATTCTGTGTCTTCACACACCTCCATTCTGTGACTTCACACACCTCGTTATATGACTTCACACACCTCCATTCTCTGAACTCACACACCTCAAATCTGAGTTCACACCCCTCCATAGTGTGACTTCACACACCTCCATTCTGACTTCACACACCTCCATTCTATGACTTCACACACTTCCATTCTATGACTTCACACACCTCCATTCTGTGACTTCACACACCTCCACTCTGAGTTCACACACCTCCATTCTGTGTCTTCACACACCTCCATTCTGTGACTTCACACACCTCGTTATATGACTTCACACACCTCCATTCTGTGACCTCACACACCTCAAATCTGAGTTCACACCCCTCCATAGTGTGACTTCACACACCTCCATTCTGTGACTTCACACACCCCCATTCTAAGACTTTACACACCTCCATTCTATGACTTCACACACCTCCATTTTATGCCTTTACACACCTCCATTCTGTGACTTCACACACCTCCATTCTATGACATCACACACCTCCATTCTGTGACTTCACACACCTCCATTCTATGACTTCACACACCTCCATTCTATGACTTCAGAAACCTACATTGTGACTTCACACACCTCCATTCTATGAGTTCAGACACCTGCATTGTGACTCCACACACCTCCATTCTATGAATTCACACACCTCCATTCTATGACTTCACACCCCTCCATCTGTGACTTCACACACCTCCATTCTATGACTTCACACTCCTCCATTCTATGAGTTCACACACCTCCATTCTGTGACTTCACACACCTCCATTCTATGACTTCACACACCTCCATTCTGACTTCACACACTTCCATTTTGACTTCAAAGACCTCATTTCTGTGACTTCACACACCTCCATTCTATGACTTCACACTCCTCCATTCTATGAGTTCACACACTTCCATTCTATAACTTCACACACCTCCATTCTATGACTTCACACACCTCCTTTCTGAGTTGACACACTTCCATTCTGTGACTTCACACACCTCCAATCTGACCTCACACACCTCCATTTTGTGATTTCACACACCTCCATTGTATGACTTCACACACCTCCATTCTTTGACTTCACACATCTCCATTCTATGAATTCACACACCTCCATTGTGACTTCACACAACTCTATTCTGTGACTTCACACACCTGCCTTCTGTGACTTCACACACCTCCATTCTATGACTTCACACCTCAAATCTATGACTTCACATCTCCATTCTATGACTTCACACACCAACATTTATGACTTCACACACCTCCATTCTGTGACTTCACACACCTCCATTCTGACATCACACACCTACATTCTATGACTTCACACACTTCCATTCTATGACTTCACACACCTCCATTCTGTGACTTCACTCACCTCCATTGTGAGTTCACACACCTCCATTCTGTGACTTCACACACCTTGATTCTCTGACTTCACACACCTCCATTCTACGATTTCACACACCTCCATTCTGTGACTTCACACATTTCCATTCTATGATTTCACACACCTCCATTCTGTCACTTCACACACCTCCAATCTGAGTTCACACACCTCCATTCTGTGACTTCACACACCTCCTTTCTGAGTTGACACACTTCCATTCTGTGACTTCACACACCTCCAATGTGACCTCACACACCTCCATTCTATGACTTCACACACCTCCATTCTCTGACTTCAAAAACCAACATTCTATGACTTCAAACACCTCCATTCTATGACTTCACACACCTCCATTCTGAGAATTCACACACCTCCATTCTGTGACTTTACACACCTCCACTCTGTGACTACACACACTTCCATTCTGTGATTTCACAGACCTCCATTCTATGACTTCACACACCTCCATTCTCTGACTTCACACACATCCATTCTGTAACTTCAAACACTTCCAATGTTTGACTTCACCAACCTCCATTCCATGACTTCATACACATCCATTCTATGACTTCACACAACTCCTTTCTTTGACTTCACAAAATTCCAGTTTGATTTCACACACCTCCACTCTGTGACTTCACACACCTCCATTTGTGACTTCACACATCACAATTTTGACTTCACATACCTCCATTCTGTGACTTCACACTCCTCCATTCTGAGTTAACACACCCCCATTTGTGACTTCACACACCTCCATTCTGACTTCACACACCTCCATTCTATGACTTCACACACTTCCATTCTATGACTTCACACACCTCCATTCTGTGACTTCACACACCTCCACTCTGAGTTCACACACCTCCATTCTGTGTCTTCACACACCTCCAATCTGTGACTTCACACACTTCGTTATATGACTTCACACACCTCCATTCTGTGACCTCACACACCTCAAATCTGAGTTCACACCCCTCCATAGTGTGACTTCACACACCTCCATTCTGTGACTTCACACACCCCCATTCTATGACTTCACACACCTCCATTCTATGACTTCACACACCTCCATTCTATGCCTTTACACACCTCCATTCTGTGACTTCAAACACCTACATTCTATGACATCACAGAGCTCCATTCTGTGACTTCACACACCTCCATTCCATGACTTCACACACCTCCATTCTATGACTTCAGAAACCTACCTTGTGACTTCACACACCTCCATTCTATGAGTTCACACACCTGCATTGTGACTTCACACACCTCCATTCTCTGACTTCACACACCTCCATTCTGACTTCACACAACTCCATTCTGACGTCACACACCTCAATTCTGTGACTTCACATACCTCCATTCTATGATTTCACACACCTCCATTCTATGACTTCACAGACCTCCATTCTATGACTTCCCACACCTCCTTTCTGAGTTCACACACATCCATTCTGTGACTTCACACACCTCCATTGTGACTTCATACACCTCCATTCTATGAGTTCACACACCTCCATTCTGACTTCACACACTTCCATTCTATGACTTCACACAGCTCCATTCTGACTTCACACACCTCCATTCTATGACTTCGCACACCTCTATTCTGACTTCACACAACTGCATTCTGTGACTTCACACACCTCCATTCTATGACTTCACACACCTCCATTCTCTGAGTTCGCACACCTCCACTCTGTGACATTACACACCTCCATTCTGTGACTTCACACACTTCCATTCTGTTTTTTCACACACTATCCATTCTATGACTTCACAAACCTCCATTCTTTGATTTCACACACTTCCATTCTATGACTTCACACACCTGCATTGTGACTTTATACAACTCCATTCTGTGAATTCACACACCTCCTTTCTGTGACTTCACACACCTCCATACTATGACTTCCACACACCTTCAATCTATGACTTCACAACCTCCATTCTATGAGTTCACACACTTCCAATCTATGACTTCACAAACCTCCATTCTATGACTTCACAAACCTGCAATCTGACTTCACACACCTCCATTATCTGACTTCACACACCTCCATTCTATGACTTCACACACCTCCATTCTGGGACTTCACACACCTCCATTCTATGACTTCACACACCTCCATCTGTGACTTCACACACCTCCATTCTATGACTTCACACTCCTCCATTCTATGAGTTCACACACCTCCTTTCTGTGACTTCACACACTTCCATTCTATGACTTCACACACCTCCGTTCTATGACTTCACACACCTGCATTCTGACTTCACATACTTCCGTTTTGACTTCAAACACCTCATTTCTGTGACTTCACACACCTCCATTCTATGATTTCACACACCTCCATTCTATGACTTCACACACCTCCATTCTATGACTTCACACACCTCCTTTCTGAGTTGACACACTTCCATTCTGTGACTTCCCACACCTCCAATCTGACCTCACACACGTCCATTCTATGACTTCACACATCTCCATTCTCTGACTTCAAAAACCAACATTCTATGACTTCAAACACCTCCATTCTATGACTTCACACACCTCCATTCTGAGACTTCACACACCTCCATTCTGTGACTTTACACACCTCCACTCTGTGACTACACACACTTCCATTCTGTGATTTCACACACCTCCATTCTATGACTTCACACACCTCCATTCTCTGACTTCACACACCTCCATTCTGTGACTTCACACAACTCCACTCTGTGACTTTACACACCTTCATTCTGTGTCTTCACATACCTCCATCCTGTGATTTCACACACCTCCATTCTATGATTTCACACACCTCCGTTCTATGACTTCACACACCTCCATTCTATGACTTCACAGACCTCCATTCTATGACATCACACACTTCTATTCCGTGAGTAGACACACCTACATTCTATGACTTCACACACCTCCATTCTGACTTCACACACTTCCATTCTATGACTTCACACAGCTCCATTCTGACTTCCCACTCCTCCATTCTAGGACTTCGCACACCTCTATTCTGACTTCACACACCTGCATTCTGTAACTTCACACACCTCCATTCTATGACTTCACAAACCTCCATTCTGTGACTTCACACACGTCCACTCTGTGACTTTACACACTTCCATTCTGTGACTTCACACACATCCATTCTGTGATTTCACACACAATCCATTCTATGACTTCACAAACCTCCCTTCTGTGAATTCACACATCTCCATTCTGGTTCACACACGTCCATTCTGGGACTTCACACACCTCCATTCTGGGACTTCACACACCTCCATTCTATGACTTCACACACCTCCATCTGTGACTTCACACACCTCCATTCTATGACTTCACACTCCTCCATTCTATGAGTTCACACACCTCCATTCTGACTTCACATACTTCCATTTTGACTACAAACACCTCATTTCTGTGACTTCACACACCTCAATTCTATGATTTCACACACCTCCATTCTATGACTTCACACACCTCCATTCTGACTTCACACACCTCAATTCTGTGACTTCACACACCTCCATTCTATGATTTCACACACCTCCATTTTATGACTTCTCAGACCTCCATTCTATGACTTCAAACACCTCCATTCTATGACTTCACACACCTCCATTCTGAGACTTCACACACCTCCTTTCTGAGTTCACACACATCCATTCTGTGACTTCACACACCTCCATTGTGACTTCATACACCTCCATTCTATGACTTCACGCACCTCCATTCTATGCCTTCACACACCTCCATTCTGTGACTTCACACACCTCCATTCTATGACATCACACACCTCCATTCTGTCACTTCACACACCTCCATTCTATGACTTCACACACCTCCATTCTATGACTTCAGAAACCTACATTTTTACTTCACACACCTCCATTCTATGAGTTCACACACCTGCATTCTGACTTCACACACCTCCATTATCTGACTTCACACAACTCCATTCTGACTTCACACACCTCCATTCTGACTTCACACACCTCAATTCTGTGACTTCACACACCTCCATTCTATGATTTCACACACCTCCATTCTGTGACTTCACAGACCTCCATTCTATGACTTTACACACCTCTTTCTGAGTTCACACACCTCCATTCTTTGACTTCACACACCTCCATTGTGACTTCATACACCTCCATTCTATGAGTTCACACACCTCCATTCTGACTTCACACACTTCCATTCTATGACTTCACACAGCTCCATTCTGACTTCACACTCCTCCATTCTATGACTTTGCACACCTCTGTTCTGACTTCACACACCTGCATTCTGTGACTTCACACACCTCCACTCTGTGACTTTACACACTTCCATTCTGTGACTTCACACACCTCCATTCTGTGATTTCACACACAATCCATTCCATGACTTCACAAACCTCCCTTCTGTGAATTCACACACCTCCATTCTGGGTTCACACACCTACATTCTGTGACTTCACACACCTCCATTCTGTGATTTCAAACACCTCCATTCTATGACTTCACACACCTCCATCTGTGACTTCACACACGTCCATTCTATGACTTCACACTCCTCCATTCTATGAGTTCACACACCTCCATTCTGTGACTTCACACACCTCCATTCTATGACTTCACACACCTCCATTCTATGACTTCACACACCTCCATTCTGACTTCACACACTTCCATTTTGACTTCAAACACCTCCAATCTGACCTCACACACCTCCATTCTATGACTTCACACACCTCCATTCTCTGACTTCAAAAACCAATATTCTATGACTTCAAACACCTCCATTCTATGACTTCACACACCTCCATTCTGAGACTTCACACACCTCCACTCTGTGACTTTACACACCTCCACTCTGTGACTACACACACCTCCATTCTATGATTTCACACACCTCCATTCTATGACTTCACACACCTCCATTCTGACTTCACACACCTCAATTCTGTGACTTCACACACCTCCATTCTATGATTTCACACACCTCCATTCTATGACTTCACACACCTCCATCTGTGACTTCACACACGTCCATTCTATGACTTCACACTCCTCCATTCTATGAGTTCACACACCTCCATTCTGTGACTTCACACACCTCCATTCTATGACTTCACACACCTGCATTCTATGACTTCACACACCTCCTTTCTGAGTTTACACACTTCCATTCTGTCACTTCACACACCTCCAATCTGACCTCACACACCTCCATTCTTTGACTTCACACACCTCCATTCTCTTACTTCAAAAACCAAAATTCTATGACTTCAAACACCTCCATTCTATGACTTCACACACCTCCATTCTGAGACTTCACACACCTCCACTCTGTGACTTTACACACCTCCACTCTGTGACTACACACATCTCCATTCTATGATTTCAAACAACTCCATTCTATGACTTCACACACCTGCATTCTGATTTCACACACCTCAATTCTGTGACTTCACACACCTCCATTCTATGATTTCACACACCTCCATTTTATGACTTCTCAGACCTCCATTCTATGACTTCAAACACCTCCATTCTATGACTTCACACACCTCCATTCTGAGACTTCACACACCTCCTTTCTGAGTTCACACACATCGATTCTGTGACTTCACACACCTCCATTGTGACTTCATACACCTGCATTCTGTGAGTTCACACACCTCCATTCTGACTTCACACACTTCCATTCTATGACTTCACACAGCTCCATTCTGACTTCACACTCCTCCATTCTAGGTCTTCGCACACCTCTATTCTGACTTCACACACCTGCATTCTGTGACTTCACACACCTCCATTCTATGACTTCACAAACCTCCATTCTGTGACTTCACACACTTCCATTCTGTGATTTCACACACAATCCATTCTATGCCTTCACAAACCTCCCTTCTGTGAATTCACACATCTCCATTCTGGGTTCACACACCTCCATTCTGTGACTTCACACACCTCCATTCTGGGACTTCATACACCTCCATTCTATGACTTCACACACCTCCATCTGTGACTTCACACACCTCCATTCTATGACTTTCCACTCCTCCATTCTATGAGTTCACACACCTCCTTTCTGTGACTTCACACACTTCCATTCTATGACTTCACACACCTCCGTTCTATGACTTCACACACCTCCATTCTGACTTCACATACTTCCGTTTTGACTTCAAACACCTCATTTCTGTGACTTCACACACCTCCATTCTATGATTTCACACACCTCCATTCTATGACTTCACACACCTCCATTCTATGACTTCACACACGTCCTTTCTGAGTTGACACACTTCCATTCTGTGACTTCACACACCTCCAATCTGACCTCACACACCTCCATTCTATGACTTCACACACCTCCATTCTCTGACTTCACACACCTCCATTCTGTGACTTCACACTCCTCCACTCTGTGACTTTACACATCTTCATTCTGACTTCACATCTCCATTCTCTGACTTCACACATCTCCATTCTGACTTCACACACCTCCAATCTATGACTTCACACATCTCCCTTCTATGACTTCACACAACTCCATTCTGTAACTTCACACACATCCAATGTTTGACTTCACCAACCTCCATTCCATGACTTCATACACATCCATTCTATGACTTCACACAACTCCTTTCTTTGACTTCACAAAATTCCATTTTGATTTCACACACCTCCACTCTGTGACTTCACACACCTCCATTTGTGACTTCACACATCACAATTTTGACTTCACACACCTCCATTCTGTGACTTCACACACCTCCATTCTGAGTTAACACACCTCCATTTGTGACTTCACACACCTACATTCTGACTTCACACACCTCCATTCTATGATTTCACACACCTCCATTCTGTGACTTCACAGACCTCCATTCTATGACTTTACACACCTCTTTCTGAGTTCACACACCTCCATTCTTTGACTTCACACACCTCCATTGTGACTTCATACACCTCCATTCTATGAGTTCACACACCTCCATTCTGACTTCACACACTTCCATTCTATGACTTCACACAGCTCCATTCTGACTTCACACTCCTCCATTCTATGACTTTGCACACCTCTGTTCTGACTTCACACACCTGCATTCTGTGACTTCACACACCTCCATTCTATAACTTCACACACCTCCATTCTGTGACTTCACACACCTCCACTCTGTGACTTTACACACTTCCATTCTGTGACTTCACACACCTCCATTCTGTGATTTCACACACAATCCATTCCATGACTTCACAAACCTCCCTTCTGTGAATTCACACACCTCCGTTCTGGGTTCACACACCTACATTCTGTGACTTCACACACCTCCATTCTGTGATTTCAAACACCTCCATTCTATGACTTCACACACCTCCATCTGTGACTTCACACACGTCCATTCTATGACTTCACACTCCTCCATTCTATGAGTTCACACACCTCCATTCTGTGACTTCACACACCTCCATTCTATGACTTCACACACCTCCATTCTATGACTTCACACACCTCCATTCTGACTTCACACACTTCCATTTTGACTTCAAACACCTCCAATCTGACCTCACACACCTCCATTCTATGACTTCACACACCTCCATTCTCTGACTTCAAAAACCAATATTCTATGACTTCAAACACCTCCATTCTATGACTTCACACACCTCCATTCTGAGACTTCACACACCTCCACTCTGTGTCTTTACACACCTCCACTCTGTGACTACACACACCTCCATTCTATGATTTCACACACCTCCATTCTATGACTTCACACACCTCCATTCTGACTTCACACACCTCAATTCTGTGACTTCACACACCTCCATTCTATGATTTCACACACCTCCATTCTATGACTTCACACACCTCCATCTGTGACTTCACACACGTCCATTCTATGACTTCACACTCCTCCATTCTATGAGTTCACACACCTCCATTCTGTGACTTCACACACCTCCATTCTATGACTTCACACACCTGCATTCTATGACTTCACACACCTCCTTTCTGAGTTGACACACTCCCATTCTGTCACTTCACACACCTCCAATCTGACCTCACACACCTCCATTCTTTGACTTCACACACCTCCATTCTCTTACTTCAAAAACCAAAATTCTATGACTTCAAACACCTCCATTCTATGACTTCACACACCTCCATTCTGAGACTTCACACACCTCCACTCTGTGACTTTACACACCTCCACTCTGTGACTACACACATCTCCATTCTATGATTTCAAACACCTCCATTCTATGACTTCACACACCTCCATTCTGATTTCACACACCTCAATTCTGTGACTTCACACACCTCCATTCTATGATTTCACACACCTCCATTTTATGACTTCTCAGACCTCCATTCTATGACTTCAAACACCTCCATTCTATGACTTCACACACCTCCATTCTGAGACTTCACACACCTCCTTTCTGAGTTCACACACATCGATTCTGTGACTTCACACACCTCCATTGTGACTTCATACACCTGCATTCTGTGAGTTCACACACCTCCATTCTGACTTCACACACTTCCATTCTATGACTTCACACAGCTCCATTCTGACTTCACACTCCTCCATTCTAGGTCTTCGCACACCTCTATTCTGACTTCACACACCTGCATTCTGTGACTTCACACACCTCCATTCTATGACTTCACAAACCTCCATTCTGTGACTTCACACACTTCCATTCTGTGATTTCACACACAATCCATTCTATGCCTTCACAAACCTCCCTTCTGTGAATTCACACATCTCCATTCTGGGTTCACACACCTCCATTCTGTGACTTCACACACCTCCATTCTGGGACTTCATACACCTCCATTCTATGACTTCACACACCTCCATCTGTGACTTCACACACCTCCATTCTATGACTTCCCACTCCTCCATTCTATGAGTTCACACACCTCCTTTCTGTGACTTCACACACTTCCATTCTATGACTTCACACACCTCCGTTCTATGACTTCACACACCTCCATTCTGACTTCACATACTTCCGTTTTGACTTCAAACACCTCATTTCTGTGACTTCACACACCTCCATTCTATGATTTCACAAACCTCCATTCTATGACTTCACACACCTCCATTCTATGACTTCACACACGTCCTTTCTGAGTTGACACACTTCCATTCTGTGACTTCACACACCTCCAATCTGACCTCACACACCTCCATTCTATGACTTCACACACCTCCATTCTCTGACTTCACACACCTCCATTCTGTGACTTCACACACCTCCACTCTGTGACTTTACACATCTTCATTCTGACTTCACATCTCCATTCTCTGACTTCACACATCTCCATTCTGACTTCACACACCTCCAATCTATGACTTCACAAATCTCCCTTCTATGACTTCACACAACTCCATTCTGTAACTTCACACACATCCAATGTTTGACTTCACCAACCTCCATTCCATGACTTCATACACATCCATTCTATGACTTCACACAACTCCTTTCTTTGACTTCACAAAATTCCATTTTGATTTCACACACCTCCACTCTGTGACTTCACACACCTCCATTTGTGACTTCACACATCAAAATTTTGACTTCACACACCTCCATTCTGTGACTTCACACACCTCCATTCTGAGTTAACACACCTCCATTTGTGACTTCACACACCTCCATTCTGACTTCACACACCTCCATTCTATGACTTCACACACTTCCATTCTGTGACTTCACACACCTCCATTCTGTGACTTCACACATCTCCACTCTGAGTTCACACACCTACATTCTGTGTCTTCACACACCTCCATTCTGTGACTTCACACACCTCGTTATATGACTTCACACACCTCCATTCTCTGACCTCACACACCTCAAATCTGAGTTCACACCCCTCAATAGTGTGACTTCACACACCTCCATTCTGACTTCACAAACCTCCATTCTATGACTTCACACACTTCTATTCTATGACTTCACACACCTCCATTCTGTGACTTCACACACCTCCACTCTGAGTTCACACACCTCCATTCTGTGTCTTCACACACCTCCATTCTGTGACTTCACACACCTCGTTATATGACTTCACACACCTCCTTTCTGTGACCTCACACACCTCAAATCTGAGTTCACACCCCTCCATAGTGTGACTTCACACACCTCCATTCTGTGACTTCACACACCCCCATTCTAAGACTTTACACACCTCCATTCTATGACTTCACACACCTCCATTCTATGCCTTTACACACCTCCATTCTGTGACTTCACACACCTCCATTCTATGACATCACACACCTCCATTGTGTGACTTCACACACCTCCATTCTATGACTTCACACACCTCCATTCTATGACTTCAGAAACCTACATTGTGACTTCACACACCTCCATTCTATGAGTTCAGACACCTGCATTGTGACTTCACACACCTCCATTCTCTGACTTCACACACCTCCATTCTGACTTCACACACCTCCATTCTGACTTCACACACCTCAATTCTGTGACTTCACACATCTCCATTCTATGATTTCACACACCTCCATTCTATGACTTCACAAACCTCCATTCTATGACTTCCCACACCTCCTTTCTGAGTTCACACACATCCATTCTGAGACTTCATACACCTCCATTCTATGAGTTCACACACCTCCATTCTGACTTCACACACTTCCATTCTATGACTTCACACAGCTCCATTCTGACTTCATACACCTCCATTCTATGACTTCGCACACCTCTATTCTGACTTCACACAACTGCATTCTGTGACTTCACACACCACCATTCTATGACTTCACACACCTCCATTCTGTGACTTCACACACCTCCACTCTGTGACTTTACACACCTCCATTCTGTGACTTCACACACTTCCATTCTGTGATTTCACAAAAAATCCACTCTATAACTTCACAATCCTCCATTCTTTGATTTCACACACCTCCATTCTATGACTTCACACACCTGCATTGTGACTTCATACAACTCCATTCTGTGAATTCACACACCTCCTGTCTGTGACTTCACACACCTCCATACTATGATTTCCACACACCTTCAATCTATGACTTCACAGCCTCCATTCTATGACTTCACAAACCTGAAATCTGACTTCACACACCTCCATTCTCTGACTTCACACACCTCCATTCTATGACTTCACACACATCCATTCTTTGACCTCACACACCTCCATTTTGACTTCACACACCTCCATTCTGTGACTTCACACACCTGCATATGTGACTTCACACACCACAATTTTGACTTCACACACGTCCATTCTTTGACTTCACACACCTCCATTTTGACTTCACACACTTCCATTCTGTGATTCACACACCTCCATTCTGTGACTTCACACACCTACATTGTTTGACTTCACACACCTCCATTTTGACTTCACACACCTCCATTCTATGACTTCACACACCTTCATTCTTACTTCAGAAACATCCATTCTATGACTTTACAAACCTCCCTTCTGTTAATTCACACACCTCCATTCTGGGTTCACACACCTCCATAATGTGACTTCACACACCTCCATTCTATGACTTCACACCCCTCCATCTGTGACTTCACACACCTCCATTCTATGACTTCACACTCCTCCATTCTATGAGTTCACACACCTCCATTCTGTGACTTCACACACCTCCATTCTATGACTTCACACACCTCCATTCTGACTTCACACACTTCCATTTTGACTTCAAAGACCTCATTTCTGTGACTTCACACACCTCCATTCTATGACTTCACACTCCTCCATTCTATGAGTTCACACACTTCAATTCTATAACTTCACACACCTCCATTCTATGACTTCACACACCTAATTTCTGAGTTGACACACTTCCATTCTGTGACTTCACACACCTCCAATCTGACCTCACACACCTCCATTTTGTGATTTCACACACCTCCATTGTATGACTTCACACACCTCCATTCTTTGACTTCACACATCTCCATTCTATGAATTCACACACCTCCATTGTGACTTCACACAACTCTATTCTGTGACTTCACACACCTGCCTTCTGTGACTTCACACACCTCCATTCTATGACTTCACACCTCAATTCTATGACTTCACATCTCCATTCTATGACTTCACACACCAACATTTATGACTTCACACACCTCCATTCTGTGACTTCACACACCTCCATTCTGACATCACACACCTACTTTCTATGCCTTCACACACTTCCATTCTATGAATTCACACACCTCCATTCTGTGACTTCACTCACCTCCATTGTGAGTTCACACACCTCCATTCTGTGACTACACACACCTTGATTCTCTGACTTCACTCACCTCCATTCTACGATTTCACACACCTCCATTCTGTGACTTCACACATCTCCATTCTATGATTTCACACACCTCCATTCTGTCACTTCACACACCTCCAATCTGAGTTCACACACCTCGGTTCTGTGACTTCACACACCTCCTTTCTGAGTTGACACACTTCCATTCTGTGACTTCACACACCTCCAATCTGACCTCACACACCTCCATTCTATGACTTCACACACCTCCATTCTCTGACTTCAAAAACCAACATTCTATGACTTCAAACACCTCCATTCTATGACTTCACACACCTCCATTCTGAGACTTCACACACCTCCATTCTGTGACTTTACACACCTCCACTCTGTGACTACACACACTTCCATTCTGTGATTTCACAGACCTCCATTCTATGACTTCACACACCTCCATTCTCTGACTTCACACACATCCATTCTGTAACTTCACACACTTCCAATGTTTGACTTCACCAACCTCCATTCCATGACTTCATACACATCCATTCTATGACTTCACAAAACTCCTTTCTTTGACTTCACAAAATTCCATTTTGATTTCATACACCTCCACTCTGTGACTTCACACACCTCCATTTGTGACTTCACACATCACAATTTTGACTTCACATACCTCCATTCTGTGACTTCACACTCCTCCATTCTGAGTTAACACACCCCCATTTGTGACTTCACACACCTCCATTCTGACTTCACACACCTCCATTCTATGACTTCACACACTTCCATTCTATGACTTCACACACCTCCATTCTG
Source organism: Megascapheus bottae (assembly GCA_024803745.1). Taxonomy (NCBI): domain Eukaryota; kingdom Metazoa; phylum Chordata; class Mammalia; order Rodentia; family Geomyidae; genus Megascapheus; species Megascapheus bottae. The sequence continues at coordinate 87,474 of JANJXV010001112.1, forward strand.
TGACTTCACACACCTCCACTCTGAGTTCACACACCTCCATTCTGTGTCTTCACACACCTCCATTCTGTGACTTCACACACTTCGTTATGTGACTTCACACACCTCCATTCTGTGACCTCACACACCTCAAATCTGTGTTCACACCCCTCCATAGTGTGACTTCACACACCTCCATTCTGTGACGTCACACACCCCCATTCTATGACTTCACACACCTCCATTCTATGACTTCACACACCTCCATTCTATGCCTTTACACACCTCCATTCTGTGACTTCACACACCTACATTCTATGACATCACACACCTCCATTCTGTGACTTCACACACCTCCATTCTATGACTTCACACACCTCCATTCTATGACTTCAGAAACCTACCTTGTGACTTCAAACACCTCCATTCTAGGAGTTCACACACCTGCATTGTGACTTCACACACCTCCATTCTCTGACTTCACACACCTCCATTCTGACTTCACACACCTCCATTCTGACGTCACACACCTCAATTCTGTGACTTCACATACCTCCATTCTATGATTTCACTCACCTCCATTCTATGACTTCACAGACCTCCATTCTATGACTTCCCACACCTCCTTTCTGAGTTCACACACATCCATTCTGTGACTTCACACACCTCCATTGTGACTTCATACACCTCCATTCTATGAGTTCACACACCTCCATTCTGACTTCACACACTTCCATTCTATGACTTCACACAGCTGCATTCTGACTTCACACACCTCCATTCTATGACTTCGCACACCTCTATTCTGACTTCACACAACTGCATTCTGTGACTTCACACACCTCCATTCTATGACTTCACACACCTCCATTCTGTGACTTCACACACCTCCACTCTGTGACTTTACACACCTCCATTCTCTGATTTCACACACTTCCATTCTGTGATTTCATACACAATCCATTCTATGACTTCACAAACCTCCATTCTTTGATTTCACACACTTCCATTCTATGACTTCACACACCTGCATTGTGACTTTATACAACTCCATTCTGTGAATTCACACATCTCCTGTCTGTGACTTCACACACCTCCATACTATGACTTCCACACACCTTCAATCTATGACTTCACAACCTCCATTCTATGAGTTCACACACTTCCAATGTATGACTTCACAAACCTCCATTCTATGACTTCACAAACCTGCAATCTGACTTCACACACCTCCATTATCTGACTTCACACACCTCCATTCTATGACTTCACACACCTCCATTCTGTAACTTCACACGCTTCCAATGTTTGACTTCACAAACCTCCATTCCATGACTTCATACACCTCCATTCTATGACTTCACACACATCCATTCTTTGACCTCACACACCTCCATTTTGACTTCACAAACCTCCATTCTGTGACTTCACACACCTGCATTTGTGACTTCACACACCACAATTTTGACTTCACACACGTCCATTCTTTGACTTCACACACCTCCATTTTGACTTCACACACTTCCGTTCTGTGACTTCACACACCTCCATTCTGTGACTTCACACACCTACATTGTTTGACTTCACACACCTCCATTTTGACTTCACACACCTCCATTCTATGACTTCACACACCTTCATTCTTACTTCAGAAACATCCATTCTATGACTTCACAAACCTCCCTTCTGTGAATTCACACACCTCCATTCTGGGTTCACACACCTCCATTCTGTGACTTTACACACCTGCATTCTATGAATTCACACACCTCCATCTGTGACTTCACACACCTCCATTCTATGACTTCACACACCTCCATTCTGACTTCACACACTTCCATTTTGACTTCAAAGACCTCATTTCTGTGACTTCACACACCTCCATTCTATGATTTCACACACCTCCATTCTATGACTTCACACACCTCCATTCTATGACTTCACACAACTCCTTTCTGAGTTGACACACTTCCATTCTGTGACTTCACACACCTCCAATCTGACCTCACACACCTCCATTCTATTACTTCACACACCTCCATTCTTTGACTTCACACACCTCCATTCTATGAATTCACACACCTCCATTCTTTGACAACACACACCTCCATTCTGTGACTTCCCACACCTCCATTCTGAGAATTCACACACCTCCACTCTGTGACTTTACACACCTCCACTCTGTGACTTCACACACCTCCATTGTGACTTCACACAACTCTATTCTGTCACTTCACACACCTCCAATATATGACTTCACACACCTCCATTTTGTGACTTCACACACCTCCATTCTATGACTTCACACCACCATTCTATGACTTCACATCTCCATTCTATGACTTCACACACCAACATTTATGACGTCACACACCTCCATTCTGTGACTTCACACTCCTCCATTCTGACATCACACACCTATATTCTATGACTTCACACACTTCCATTCTATGACTGCACACACCTCCATTCTGTGACTTCACTCACCTCCATTGTGAGTTCACACACCTCCATTCTGTGACTTCACACACCTTGATTCTCTGACTTCACACACCTCCATTCTACGATTTCACACACCTCCATTCTGTGACTTCACACATCTCCATTCTATGATTTCACACACCTCCATTCTGTGACTTCACACACCTCCATTCTGAGTTCACACACCTCCATTCTGTGACTTCACACAACTCCAACATATGACTTCACACACCTCCATTTTGTGACTTTGCACACCTCCATTGTATGACTTCACACACCTACATTCTATGACTTCACACACCTACATTGTGACTTCACACACACCTCCATTCTGTGACTTCACACACCTCCAATATATGACTTCACACACCTCCATTTTGTGACTTCACACACCTCCATTCTATGACTTCACACACCTCCATTCTATGACTTCACACACCTGCATTGTGACTTTACACACATGCATTCTCTGACTTCCCACACCTCCATTCTGAATTCACACACCTCCATTCTGACTTCACACACCTCAATTCTGTGACTTCCCACACCTCCATTCTATGAATTCACATACCTCATTCCTGAGTTGACACACCTCCATTCTGTGACTTCACATACCTCCAATCTGACTTCACACACCTCCATTCTATGACTTCACACACCTCCATTCTGTGACTTCAAAAACCACCATTCTATGACTTCACACATCTCCATTGTGACTTCACACACCTCCATTCTATGAGTTCAAACAGCTCAATTCTGACTTCACACACCTCCATTCTATGACTTCGTACACCTCTATTCTGACTTCACACCCCTCCATTCTGTGACTTCACATACCTCCATTCTTTGACTTCACACCCCTCCATTCTTTGACTTCACGTACCTCCATTCTTTGACTTCACTCCCCTCCATTCTGTGCCTTCACACACCTCCACTCTGTGACTTTACACACCTCCATTCTGTGACTTCACACACCTCCCTTCTGTGACTTCACACACCTCCATTCTATGACTTCACACACCTCCATTCTAAGTCTTCACACACCTCCATCCTATGACTTCACACACTTCCATTGTTTGACCTCATACACCTCCATTTTTTGACTTCACACACCTCCGTTCCATGAATTCACACACCTTCATTCTATGAGTTCACACACCTCCATTCTATGAGTTCACACACCTTCATTCTTACTTCAGCAACATTCATTCTATGACTTCAGACACCTCCATTCTATGGCTTCACACATCTTCATTTTTACTTCAGCAACATCCATTCTATGACTTCACACACCTCCATTCTATGACTTCACAAACCTCCATTCTGTGACTTCACACACCTCCATTCTGGGTTCACACACCTCCATTCTGTGACTTCACACACCTCGATTCTGACTTCACACACCTCCATTCTATGACTTCACACACTTCCATTCTATGACTTCACACAGCTCCATTCTGTGACTTCACATACCTCCACTCTGAGTTCACACACCTCCATTCTGTGTCTTCACACACCTCCATTCTGTGACTTCACACACCTACTTCTATGACTTCACACACCTCCATTCTGTCACTTCACACACCTTAAATCTGAGTTCACACAACTCCATTCTATGACTTCACACACCTCCAATCTATGACTTCAGAAACCTACATTTTTACTTCACAAACCTCAATTCTATGAGTTCACACACCTGCATTGTGACTTCATACACCTCCATTATCTGTCTTCACACACCTCCATTCTGACTTCACACACCTCCATTCTGACTTCACACACCTCAATTCTGTGACTTAACACACCTCCATTCTATGATTTCACACACCTCCATTCTATGACTTCACAGACCTCCATTCTATGACTTTACACACCTCCTTTCTGAGTTCACACACATCCATTCTGTGACTTCACACACCTCAAATCTGAGTTCACACACGTCCATACTGTGACTTTACAAACCTCCATTCTGTGACTTCACACACCTCCATTCTATGACTTCACACACCTCCATTCTATGCCTTCACACACCTCCATTCTGTGACTTCATACACCTCCATTCTATGACATCACACACCTCCATTCTGTGACTTCACACACCTCCATTCTATGACTTCACACACCTCCAATCTATGACTTCAGAAACCTACATTGTTACTTCACACACCTCCATTCTATCAGTTCACACACCTGCATTGTGACTTCACACACCTCCATTATCTGACTTCACACACCTCCTTTCTGACTTCACACACCTCCATTCTTACTTCACACACCTCAATTCTGTGACTTCACACACCTCCATTCCATGATTTCACACACCTCCATTCTATGACTTCACAGACCTCCATTCTTTGACTTTACACACCTCCTTTCTGAGTTCACACACATCCATTCTGTGACTTCACACACCTCCATTATGACTTCATATACCTCCATTCTATGACTTCACACACCTCCATTCTGACTTCACACACTTCAGTTCTATGACTTCACAAAGCTCCATTTTCACTTCACACTCCTCCATTCTATGACTTCGCACACCTCTGTTCTGACTTCACACACCTGCATTCTGTGACTTCACACACCTCCATTCTGTGACTTCACACACCTCGTTTCTGTGATCTCACACACAATCCATTCTATGACTTCACAAACCTCCCTTCTGTGAATTCACACATCTCCATTCTGGGTTCACACACCTCCATTCTGTGACTTCGCACACCTCCATTCGGTGACTACACACACCTCCATTCTATGACTTCACACACCTCCATCTGTGACTTCACACACCTCCATTCTATGACTTCACACTCCTCCATTCTATGAGTTCACACACCTCCTTTTTGTGAATTCACACACCTCCATTCTATCACTTCACACACCTCCATTCTATGACTTCACACACCTCCATTCTGACTTCACATACTTCCATTTTGACTTCAAACACCTCATTTCTGTGACTTCACACATCTCCATTCTATGATTTCGTACACCTCCATTCTATTACTTCACACACCTCCATTCTATGACTTCACACACCTCCTTTCTGAGTTGACACACTTCCATTCTGTGACTTCACAAACCTCCAATCTGACCTCACACACCTCCATTCTATGACTTCACACACCTCCATTCTCTGACTTCAAAAACCAACATTCTATGACTTCAAACACCTCCATTCTATGACTTCACACACCTCCATTCTGAGACTTCACACACCTCCGTTCTGTGACTTTACACACCTCCACTCTGTGACTACATACACTTCCATTCTGTGATTTCACACACCTCCATTCTTTGACTTCACACACCTCCATTCTATGAATTCACACACCTCCATTATGACTTCACACAACTCTATTCTGTGACTTCTCACACCTGCCTTCTGTTACTTCACACCTCCATTCTATCGCTTCACACCTCCATTCTATGGCTTCACACACCAACATTTATGACGTCACACACCTCCATTCTGTGACTTCACACACCTCCATTCTGACATCACACACCTACATTCTATGACTTCACGCACTTCCATTCTATGACTTCACACACCTCCATTCTGTGACTTCACTCACCTCCATTGTGAGTTCACACACATACATTCTGTGACTTCACACACCTCCATTCATTGACTTCAAACACCTTGATTCTCTGACTTCACATATCTCCATTCTACGATTTCACACACCTCCATTCTGTGAGTTCACACATCTAAATTATATGATATCACACACCTCCATTCTGTGACTTCACACACCTCCATTCTGAGTTCACACACCTCCACTCTGTGACTTCACAATCCTCCATTATATGACTTCACACACCTCCATTTTGTGACTTCACACACCTCCATTCTATGACTTCACACACCTCCATTCTATCACTTCACACACCTACATTGTGACTTCACACACCTACGTTCTATCAGTTCACACACCTGCATTGTGACTTCACAAAACTCCATTCTCTGACTTCACACACCTCCATTCTGAATTCACACACCTCCATTCTGACTTCACACACCTCAATTCTGTGACTTCACACACCTCCATTCTATGAATTCACATACCTCATTTCTGAGTTGACACACCTCCATTCTGTGACTTCACATACCTCCAATCTGACTTCACACACCTCCATTCAATGACTTCACACACCTCCATTCTGTGACTTCAAAAACCACCATTCTATGACTTCGCACATCTCCATTGTGACTTCACACACCTCCATTCTATGAGTTCACACAGCTCCATTCTGACTTCACACACCTCCATTCTATGACTTCCCAAACCTCTATTCTGACTTCACACCCCTCCATTCTTTGACTTCACATACATCCATTCTTTGACTTCACACCCCTCCATTCTGTGCCTTCACACACCTTAAATCTGAGTTCACACACCTCCATACTGTGACTTCACACACCTCCATTCTATGACATCACACGCCTCCATTCTATGACTTCAAACACCTCCATTCTATGACTTCACACACCTCCATTTTATGCCTTCACACACCTCCATTCTGTGACTTCACACACCTCCATTCTGTGACTTCACACACCTCCATTGTTTGCCTTCACACCTCCATTTTGACTACACACACCTCCATTCTATGTCTTCACATACCTTCATTCTTACTGCAGAAATCTCCATTCTATGACTTCACAAACCTCCCTTCTGTGAATTCACACACCTCCATTCTGAGTTCACACACCTCCATTCTGTGACTTCACACACCTCCATTCTGTTACTTCACACACCTCCATTCTATGACTTCACACACCTCCATTTATGACTTCACACACCTCCACTCTATGACTTCACACACCTCCATTCTGCCTTCACAGACTTCCATTTTCTTCAAACACCTAATTTCTGTGACTTCACACACCTACATTCTATGATTTCACACACCTCCATTCTATGACTTCAAACACCTCCATTCTATAACTTCACACACCTCCTTTCTGAGTTCACACACCTCCATTCTGTTACTGCACACCCCTCCAATCTGACTTCACACACCTCCATTCTATGACTTCACACACCTGCATTCTATGACTTCAAAAACCAACATTCTATGACTTCAAACACCACCATTCTATGACTTCACACATCTCCATTCTATTACTTCACACACCTACATTGTGACTTCACACACCTACGTTCTATCAGTTCACACACCTGCATTGTGACTTCACAAACCTCCATTCTCTGACTTCACACACCTCCATTCTGAATTCACACACCTCCATTCTGACTTCACACACCTCAATTCTGTGACTTCACACACCTCCATTCAATGAATTCACATACCTCATTTCTGAGTTGACACACCTCGATTCTGTGACTTCACATACCTCCAATCTGACTTCACACACCTCCATTCTATGACTTCACACACCTCCATTCTGTGACTTCACACACCTCCATTGTTTGGCTTCACACACCTCCATTTTGACTAAACACACCTCCATTCTATGTCTTCACACACCTTCATTCTTACTGCAGAAATCTCCATTCTATGACTTCACAAACCTCCCTTCTGTGAATTCACACACCTCCATTCTGAGTTCACACACCTCCATTCTGTGACTTCACACACATCCATTCTGTGACTTCACACACCTCCATTCTATGACTTCACACACCTCCATTCTATGACTTCACACACCTCCATTCTTCCTTCACAGACTTCCATTTGACTGCAAACACCTAATTTCTGTGACTTCACACACCTCCATTCTATGATTTCACACACCTCCATTCTATGACTTCACACACTTCCATTCTATGACTTCACACACCTCCATTCTGTGACTTCACTCACCTCCATTGTGAATTCACCCACCTCCATTCTGTGACTTCACACACCTCCATTCTGTGAATTCACACACCTCGATGCTCTGACTTCACACACCTCCATTCTATGACTTCACATACCTCATTTCTGAGTTGACACACCTCCATTGTGTGACTTCACATACCTCCAATCTGACTTCACACACCTCCATTCTATGACCTCACACACCTCCATTCTGTGACTTCAAAAATCACCATTCTATGACTTCGCACATCTCCATTGTGACTTCACACACCTCCATTCTATGAGTTCACACAGCTCCATTCTGACTTTACACACCTCCATTCTATGACTTCGCAAACCTCTATTCTGACTTCACATCCCTGCATTCTGTGACTTCACATACCTCTATTCTTTGATTTCACACCCCTGCACTCTGTGCCTTCACACACCTTAAATCTGAGTTCACACACCTCCATACTGTGACTTCACACACCTCCATTCTGTGACTTCACACACCTCCATTCTATGACATCACACGCCTCCATTCTGTGACTTCACACACCTAAATTCTATGACTTCACACACCTCCATTCTGTGACTTCACACACCTCCATTGTTTGCCTTCACACACCTCCATTTTGACTACACACACCTCCATTCTATGTCTTCACACAGCTTCATTCTTACTGCAGAAATCTCCATTCTATGACTTCACAAACCTCCCTTCTGTGAATTCACACACCTCCATTCTGTGACTTCACACACCTCCATTCTGTTACTTCACACACCTCCATTCTATGACTTCACACACCTCCATTCTATGACTTCACACACCTGCATTGTGACTTTACACACATGCATTCTCTGACTTCCCACACCTCCATTCTGAATTCACACATCTCCATTCTGACTTCACACACCTCAATTCTGTGACTTCACACACCTCCATTCTATGAATTCACATACCTCCTTTCTGAGTTGACACACTTCCATTCTGTTATTTCACACCCCTCCAATCTGACTTCACACACCTCCATTCTATGACTTCACACACCTCCACTCTGTGACTTCAAAAACCACCATTCTATGACTTCACACATCTCCATTGTGACTTCACACACCTCCATTCTATGAGTTCAAACAGCTCAATTCTGACTTCACACACCTCCATTCTATGAGTTCGTATACCTCTATTCTGACTTCACACCCCTCCATTCTGTGACTTCACATACCTCCATTCTTTGACTTCACACCCTCCATTCTGTGACTTCACATACCTCCATTCTTTGACTTCACTCCCCTCCATTCTGTGCCTTCACACAACTCCACTCTGTGACTTTACACACCTCCATTCTGTGACTTCACACACCTCCCTTCTGTGACTTCACACACCTCCATTCTATGACTTCACACACCTCCATTCTAAGTCTTCACACACCTCCATCCTATGACTTCACACACTTCCATTGTTTGACCTCATACACCTCCATTTTTTGACTTCACACACCTCCGTTCCATGAGTTCACACACCTTCATTCTTACTTCAGCAACATCCATTCTATGACTTCAGACACCTCCATTCTATGGCTTCACACATCTTCATTTTTACTTTAGCAACATCCATTCTATGACTTCACACACCTCCATTCTATGACTTCACAAACCTCCATTCTGTGACTTCACACACCTCCATTCTGGGTTCACACACCTCCATTCTGTGACTTCACACACCTCGATTCTGACTTCACACACCTCCATTCTATGACTTCACACACTTCCATTCTATGACTTCACACAGCTCCATTCTGTGACTTCACATACCTCCACTCTGAGTTCACACACCCCCATTCTGTGTCTTCACACACCTCCATTCTGTGACTTCACACACCTACTTCTATGACTTCACACACCTCCATTCTGTCACTTCACACACCTTAAATCTGAGTTCACACAACTCCATTCTATGACATCACACACCTCCATTCTGTGACTTCACACACCTCCATTCTATGACTTCACACACCTCCAATCTATGACTTCAGAAACCTACATTGTTACTTCACACACCTCAATTCTATGAGTTCACACACCTGCATTGTGACTTCATACACCTCCATTATCTGTCTTCACACACCTCCATTCTGACTTCACACACCTCCATTCTGACTTCACACACCTCAATTCTGTGACTTAACACACCTACATTCTATGATTTCACACACCTCCATTCTATGACTTCACAGACCTCCATTCTATGACTTTACACACCTCCTTTCTGAGTTCACACACATCCATTCTGTGACTTCACACACCTCAAATCTGAGTTCACACACGTCCATACTGTGACTTTACAAACCTCCATTCTGTGACTTCACACACCTCCATTCTATGACTTCACACACCTCCATTCTATGCCTTCACACACCTCCATTCTGTGACTTCACACACCTCCATTCTATGACATCACACACCTCCATTCTGTGACTTCACACACCTCCATTCTATGACTTCACACACCTCCAATCTATGACTTCAGAAACCTACATTGTTACTTCACACACCTCCATTCTATCAGTTCACACACCTGCATTGTGACTTCACACACCTCCATTATCTGAGTTCACACACCTCCATTCTGACTTCACACACCTCCATTCTTACTTCACACACCTCAATTCTGTGACTTCACACACCTCCATTCCATGATTTCACACACCTCCATTCTATGACTTCACAGACCTCCATTCTTTGACTTTACACACCTCCTTTCTGAGTTCACACACATCCATTCTGTGACTTCACACACCTCCATTATGACTTCATATACCTCCATTCTATGAGTTCACACACCTCCATTCTGACTTCACACACTTCAATTCTATGACTTCACAAAGCTCCATTTTCACTTCACACACCTCCATTCTATGACTTCGCACACCTCTGTTCTGACTTCACACACCTACATTCTGTGACTTCACACACCTCCATTCTGTGACTTCACACACCTCGTTTCTGTGATTTCACACACAATCCATTCTATGACTTCACAAACCTCCCTTCTGTGAATTCACACATCTCCATTCTGGGTTCACACACCTCCATTCTGTGACTTCGCACACCTCCATTCGGTGACTTCACACACCTCCATTCTATGACTTCACACACCTCCATCTGTGACTTCACACACCTCCATTCTATGACTTCACACTCCTCCATTCTATGAGTTCACACACCTCCTTTTTGTGAATTCACACACCTCCATTCTATCACTTCACACACCTCCATTCTATGACTTCACACACCTCCATTCTGACTTCACATACTTCCATTTTGACTTCAAACACCTCATTTCTGTGACTTCACACATCTCCATTCTATGATTTCGTACACCTCCATTCTATGACTTCACACACCTCCATTCTATGACTTCACACACCTCCTTTCTGAGTTGACACACTTCCATTCTGTGACTTCACAAACCTCCAATCTGACCTCACACACCTCCATTCTATGACTTCACACACCTCCATTCTCTGACTTCAAAAACCAACATTCTATGACTTCAAACACCTCCATTCTATGACTTCACACACCTCCATTCTGAGACTTCACACACCTCCGTTCTGTGACTTTACACACCTCCACTCTGTGACTACATACACTTCCATTCTGTGATTTCACACACCTCCATTCTTTGACTTCACACACCTCCATTCTATGAATTCACACACCTCCATTATGACTTCACACAACTCTATTCTGTGACTTCTCACACCTGCCTTCTGTTACTTCACACCTCCATTCTATCGCTTCACACCTCCATTCTATGGCTTCACACACCAACATTTATGACGTCACACACCTCCATTCTGTGACTTCACACACCTCCATTCTGACATCACACACCTACATTCTATGACTTCACGCACTTCCATTCTATGACTTCACACACCTCCATTCTGTGACTTCACTCACCTCCATTGTGAGTTCACACACATACATTCTGTGACTTCACACACCTCCATTCATTGACTTCAAACACCTTGATTCTCTGACTTCACATATCTCCATTCTACGATTTCACACACCTCCATTCTGTGAGTTCACACATCTAAATTCTATGATATCACACACCTCCATTCTGTGACTTCACACACCTCCATTCTGAGTTCACACACCTCCATTCTGTGACTTCACAATCCTCCATTATATGACTTCACACACCTCCATTTTGTGACTTCACACACCTCCATTCTATGACTTCACACACCTCCATTCTATCACTTCACCCACCTACATTGTGACTTCACACACCTACGTTCTATCAGTTCACACACCTGCATTGTGACTTCACAAAACTCCATTCTCTGACTTCACACACCTCCATTCTGAATTCACACACCTCCATTCTGACTTCACACACCTCAATTCTGTGACTTCACACACCTCCATTCTATGAATTCACATACCTCATTTCTGAGTTGACACACCTCCATTCTGTGACTTCACATACCTCCAATCTGACTTCACACACCTCCATTCAATGACTTCACACACCTCCATTCTGTGACTTCAAAAACCACCATTCTATGACTTCGCACATCTCCATTGTGACTTCACACACCTCCATTCTATGAGTTCACACAGCTCCATTCTGACTTCACACACCTCCATTCTATGACTTCCCAAACCTCTATTCTGACTTCACACCCCTCCATTCTTTGACTTCACATACATCCATTCTTTGACTTCACACCCCTCCATTCTGTGCCTTCACACACCTTAAATCTGAGTTCACACACCTCCATACTGTGACTTCACACACCTCCATTCTATGACATCACACGCCTCCATTCTATGACTTCAAACACCTCCATTCTATGACTTCACACACCTCCATTTTATGCCTTCACACACCTCCATTCTGTGACTTCACACACCTCCATTCTGTGACTTCACACACCTCCATTGTTTGCCTTCACACCTCCATTTTGACTACACACACCTCCATTCTATGTCTTCACATACCTTCATTCTTACTGCAGAAATCTCCATTCTATGACTTCACAAACCTCCCTTCTGTGAATTCACACACCTCCATTCTGAGTTCACACACCTCCATTCTGTGACTTCACACACCTCCATTCTGTTACTTCACACACCTCCATTCTATGACTTCACACACCTCCATTTATGACTTCACACACCTCCACTCTATGACTTCACACACCTCCATTCTGCCTTCACAGACTTCCATTTTCTTCAAACACCTAATTTCTGTGACTTCACACACCTACATTCTATGATTTCACACACCTCCATTCTATGACTTCAAACACCTCCATTCTATAACTTCACACACCTCCTTTCTGAGTTCACACACCTCCATTCTGTTACTGCACACCCCTCCAATCTGACTTCACACACCTCCATTCTATGACTTCACACACCTGCATTCTATGACTTCAAAAACCAACATTCTATGACTTCAAACACCACCATTCTATGACTTCACACATCTCCATTCTATTACTTCACACACCTACATTGTGACTTCACACACCTACGTTCTATCAGTTCACACACCTGCATTGTGACTTCACAAACCTCCATTCTCTGACTTCACACACCTCCATTCTGAATTCACACACCTCCATTCTGACTTCACACACCTCAATTCTGTGACTTCACACACCTCCATTCTATGAATTCACATACCTCATTTCTGAGTTGACACACCTCGATTCTGTGACTTCACATACCTCCAATCTGACTTCACACACCTCCATTCTATGACTTCACACACCTCCATTCTGTGACTTCACACACCTCCATTGTTTGGCTTCACACACCTCCATTTTGACTAAACACACCTCCATTCTATGTCTTCACACACCTTCATTCTTACTGCAGAAATCTCCATTCTATGACTTCACAAACCTCCCTTCTGTGAATTCACACACCTCCATTCTGAGTTCACACACCTCCATTCTGTGACTTCACACACATCCATTCTGTGACTTCACACACCTCCATTCTATGACTTCACACACCTCCATTCTATGACTTCACACACCTCCATTCTTCCTTCACAGACTTCCATTTGACTGCAAACACCTAATTTCTGTGACTTCACACACCTCCATTCTATGATTTCACACACCTCCATTCTATGACTTCACACACTTCCATTCTATGACTTCACACACCTCCATTCTGTGACTTCACTCACCTCCATTGTGAATTCACCCACCTCCATTCTGTGACTTCACACACCTCCATTCTGTGAATTCACACACCTCGATGCTCTGACTTCACACACCTCCATTCTATGACTTCACATACCTCATTTCTGAGTTGACACACCTCCATTGTGTGACTTCACATACCTCCAATCTGACTTCACACACCTCCATTCTATGACCTCACACACCTCCATTCTGTGACTTCAAAAATCACCATTCTATGACTTCGCACATCTCCATTGTGACTTCACACACCTCCATTCTATGAGTTCACACAGCTCCATTCTGACTTTACACACCTCCATTCTATGACTTCGCAAACCTCTATTCTGACTTCACATCCCTGCATTCTGTGACTTCACATACCTCTATTCTTTGATTTCACACCCCTGCACTCTGTGCCTTCACACACCTTAAATCTGAGTTCACACACCTCCATACTGTGACTTCACACACCTCCATTCTGTGACTTCACACACCTCCATTCTATGACATCACACGCCTCCATTCTGTGACTTCACACACCTAAATTCTATGACTTCACACACCTCCATTCTGTGACTTCACACACCTCCATTGTTTGCCTTCACACACCTCCATTTTGACTACACACACCTCCATTCTATGTCTTCACACAGCTTCATTCTTACTGCAGAAATCTCCATTCTATGACTTCACAAACCTCCCTTCTGTGAATTCACACACCTCCATTCTGTGACTTCACACACCTCCATTCTGTTACTTCACACACCTCCATTCTATGACTTCACACACCTCCATTCTATGACTTCACACACGTCCATTCTGCCTTCACAGACTTCCATTTGACTTCAAACACCTCATTTCTGTGACTTCACACACCTCCATTCTATGATTTCACACACCTCCATTCTATGACTTCAAACACCTCCATTCTATGAGTTCACACACCAACTTTCTGAGTTGACACACTTCCATTCTGTTACTTCACACCCCTCCAATCTGACTTCATACACCTCCATTCTATGACTTCACACACCTGCATTCTGTGACTTCAAAAACCAATATTCTATGACTTCAAACACCTCCATTCTATGACTTCACACACCTCCATTCTGAGACTTCACAAACCTCCACTCTGTGACTTTACACACCTCCACTCTGTGACTATACACACCTCCATTCTGTGATTTCACACACCTCCATTCTATGACTTCACACACATCCATTCTTTGACTTCACACACCTCCATTCTATGAATTCACACACCTCCATTGTGACCTCACACAACTCTATTCTGTGACTTCACACACCTGATTTCTGTGACTTCACACACCTCCATTCTATGACTTCACACACCTCCATTCTATGACTTCACACCAACATACTATGACTTCACACACCAAAATTTATGACGTCACAAACCTCCATTTTGTGACTTAACACACCTCCATTCTGACACCACACACCTCCATTCTATGACTTCACACACTTCCATTCTATGACTTCACACACCTCCATTCTATGACTTCACTCACCTCCATTGTGAGTTCACCTACCTCCATTCTGTGACTTCACACACCTCCATTCTGTGAATTCGCACACCTCGATGCTCTGACTTCACACACCTCTCTTCTGTGACTTCACACACCTCCATTCTTTGACTTCACACACCTCCGTTCCATGAATTCACACACCTCCATTCTATGAGTTCACACACCTCCATTCTATGACTTCACAGACCTCCATTCTTTGACTTTACACACCTCCTTTCTGAGTTCACACACATCCATTCTGTGACTTCACACACCTCCATTATGACTTCATATACCTCCATTCTATGAGTTCACACACCTCCATTCTGACTTCACACACTTCAATTCTATGACTTCACAAAGCTCCATTTTCACTTCACACTCCTCCATTCTATGACTTCGCACACCTCTGTTCTGACTTCACACACCTGCATTCTGTGACTTCACACACCTCCATTCTGTGACTTCACACACCTCGTTTCTGTGATTTCACACACAATCCATTCTATGACTTCACAAACCTCCCTTCTGTGAATTCACACATCTCCATTCTGGGTTCACACACCTCCATTCTGTGACTTCGCACACCTCCATTCTGTGACTTCAC
This sequence comes from Megascapheus bottae, assembly GCA_024803745.1. Taxonomy (NCBI): domain Eukaryota; kingdom Metazoa; phylum Chordata; class Mammalia; order Rodentia; family Geomyidae; genus Megascapheus; species Megascapheus bottae. The sequence continues at coordinate 104,111 of JANJXV010001112.1, forward strand.
ACACCTCCATTCTATGACTTCACACACCTCCATCTGTGACTTCACACACCTCCATTCTATGACTTCACACTCCTCCATTCTATGAGTTCACACACCTCCTTTTTGTGAATTCACACACCTCCATTCTACCACTTCACACACCTCCATTCTATGACTTCACACACCTCCATTCTGACTTCACATACTTCCATTTTGACTTCAAACACCTCATTTCTGTGACTTCACACATCTCCATTCTATGATTTTGTACACCTCCATTCTATGACTTCACACACCTCCATTCTATGACTTCACACACCTCCTTTCTGAGTTGACACACTTCCATTCTGTGACTTCACAAACCTCCAATCTGACCTCACACACCTCCATTCTATGACTTCACACACCTCCATTCTCTGACTTCAAAAACCAACATTCTATGACTTCAAACACCTCCATTCTATGACTTCACACACCTCCATTCTGAGACTTCACACACCTCCGTTCTGTGACTTTACACACCTCCACTCTGTGACTACATACACTTCCATTCTGTGATTTCACACACCTCCATTCTTTGACTTCACACACCTCCATTCTATGAATTCACACACCTCCATTATGACTTCACACAACTCTATTCTGTGACTTCTCACACCTGCCTTCTGTTACTTCACACCTCCATTCTATGGCTTCACACCTCCATTCTATGGCTTCACACACCAACATTTATGACGTCACACACCTCCATTCTGTGACTTCACACACCTCCATTCTGACATCACACACCTACATTCTATGACTTCACGCACTTCCATTCTATGACTTCACACACCTCCATTCTGTGACTTCACTCACCTCCATTGTGAGTTCACACACATACATTCTGTGACTTCACACACCTCCATTCATTGACTTCAAACACCTTGATTCTCTGACTTCACATATCTCCATTCTACGATTTCACACACCTCCATTCTGTGAGTTCACACATCTAAATTCTATGATATCACACACCTCCATTCTGTGACTTCACACACCTCCATTCTGAGTTCACACACCTCCATTCTGTGACTTCACAATCCTCCATTATATGACTTCACACACCTCCATTTTGTGACTTCACACACCTCCATTCTATGACTTCACACACCTCCATTCTATCACTTCACCCACCTACATTGTGACTTCACACACCTACGTTCTATCAGTTCACACACCTGCATTGTGACTTCACAAAACTCCATTCTCTGACTTCACACACCTCCATTCTGAATTCACACACCTCCATTCTGACTTCACACACCTCAATTCTGTGACTTCACACACCTCCATTCTATGAATTCACATACCTCATTTCTGAGTTGACACACCTCCATTCTGTGACTTCACATACCTCCAATCTGACTTCACACACCTCCATTCAATGACTTCACACACCTCCATTCTGTGACTTCAAAAACCACCATTCTATGACTTCGCACATCTCCATTGTGACTTCACACACCTCCATCCTATGAGTTCACACAGCTCCATTCTGACTTCACACACCTCCATTCTATGACTTCCCAAACCTCTATTCTGACTTCACACCCCTCCATTCTTTGACTTCACATACATCCATTCTTTGACTTCACACCCCTCCATTCTGTGCCTTCACACACCTTAAATCTGAGTTCACACACCTCCACACTGTGACTTCACACACCTCCATTCTGTGACTTCACACACCTCCATTCTATGACTTCAAACACCTCCATTCTATGACTTCACACACCTCCATTTTATGCCTTCACACACCTCCATTCTGTGACTTCACACACCTCCATTCTATGACATCACACGCCTCCATTCTGTGACTTCACACACCTCCATTCTATGACTTCACACACCTCCATTCTATGACTTCAGAAACCTACATTGTTACTTCACACACCTCCATTCTGTGACTTCACACACCTCCATTTTTTGCCTTCACACACCTCCATTTTGACTACACACACCTCCATTCTATGTCTTCACATACCTTCATTCTTACTGCAGAAATCTCCATTCTATGACTTCACAAACCTCCCTTCTGTGAATTCACACACCTCCATTCTGAGTTCACACACCTCCATTCTGTGACTTCACACACCTCCATTCTGTTACTTCACACACCTCCATTCTATGACTTCACACACCTCCTTTTATGACTTCACACACCTCCACTCTATGACTTCACACACCTCCATTCTGCCTTCACAGACTTCCATTTTCTTCAAACACCTAATTTCTGTGACTTCACACACCTACATTCTATGATTTCACACACCTCCATTCTATGACTTCAAACACCTCCATTCTATAACTTCACACACCTCCTTTCTGAGTTCACACACCTCCATTCTGTTACTGCACACCCCTCCAATCTGACTTCACACACCTCCATTCTATGACTTCACACACCTGCATTCTATGACTTCAAAAACCAACATTCTATGACTTCAAACACCACCATTCTATGACTTCACACATCTCCATTCTATTACTTCACACACCTACATTGTGACTTCACACACCTACGTTCTATCAGTTCACACTCCTGCATTGTGACTTCACAAACCTCCATTCTCTGACTTCACACACCTCCATTCTGAATTCACACACCTCCATTCTGACTTCACACACCTCAATTCTGTGACTTCACACACCTCCATTCTATGAATTCACATACCTCATTTCTGAGTTGACACACCTCGATTCTGTGACTTCACCTACCTCCAATCTGACTTCACACACCTCCATTCTATGACTTCACACACCTCCATTCTGTGACTTCACACACCTCCATTGTTTGGCTTCACACACCTCCATTTTGACTAAACACACCTCCATTCTATGTCTTCACACACCTTCATTCTTACTGCAGAAATCTCCTTTCTATGACTTCACAAACCTCCCTTCTGTGAATTCACACACCTCCATTCTGAGTTCACACACCTCCATTCTGTGACTTCACACACATCCATTCTGTGACTTCACACACCTCCATTCTATGACTTCACACACCTCCATTCTATGACTTCACACACCTCCATTCTTCCTTCACAGACTTCCATTTGACTGCAAACACCTAATTTCTGTGACTTCACACACCTCCATTCTATGATTTCACACACCTCCATTCTATGACTTCACACACCTCCATTCTATGACTTCCCACACCTCCATTTTGTGACTTCAAAAAGCAACATTCTATGACTTCAAACACCTCCATTCTATTACATCACACGCCTCCATTCTGTGACTTCACACACCTCCATTCTATGACTTCACAGACCTCCATTCTATGACTTCAGAAACCTACATTGTTACTTCACACACCTCCATTCTGTGACTTCACACACCTCCATTATTTGGCTTCACACACCTCCATTTTGATTAAACACACCTCCATTCTATGTCTTCACACACCTTCATTCTTACTGCAGAAATCTCCATTCTATGACTTCACAAACCTCCCTTCTGTGAATTCACACACCTCCCTTCTGAGTTCACACACCTCCAATCTGAGACTTCACAAACCTCCACTCTGTGACTTTACACACCTCCACTCTGTGACTACACACACCTCCATTCTGTGATTTCACACACCTCCATTCTATGACTTCACACACATCCATTCTTTGACTTCACACACCTCCATTCTATGAATTCACACACCTCCATTGTGACCTCACACAACTCTATTCTGTGACTGCACAACCTGACTTCTGTGACTTCACACACCTCCATTCTATGACTTCACACACCTCCATTCTATGACTTCACACCAACATACTATGACTTCACACACCAAAATTTATGACGTCACACACCTCCATTCTGTGACTTAACACACCTCCATTCTGACATCACACACCTCCATTCTATGACTTCACACACTTCCATTCTATGACTTCACACACCTCCATTCTGTGACTTCACTCACCTCCATTGTGAATTCACCCACCTCCATTCTGTGACTTCACACACCTCCATTCTGTGAATTCACACACCTCGATGCTCTGACTTCACACACCTCCATTCTATGACTTCACATACCTCATTTCTGAGTTGACACACCTCCATTCTGTGACTTCACATACCTCCAATCTGACTTCACACACCTCCATTCTATGACCTCACACACCTCCATTCTGTGACTTCAAAAATCACCATTCTATGACTTCGCACATCTCCATTGTGACTTCACACACCTCCATTCTATGAGTTCACACAGCTCCATTCTGACTTTACACACCTCCATTCTATGACTTCGCAAACCTCTATTCTGACTTCACATCCCTGCATTCTGTGACTTCACATACCTCTATTCTTTGATTTCACACCCCTGCACTCTGTGCCTTCACACACCTTAAATCTGAGTTCACACACCTCCATACTGTGACTTCACACACCTCCATTCTGTGACTTCACACACCTCCATTCTATGACATCACACGCCTCCATTCTGTGACTTCACACACCTAAATTCTATGACTTCACACACCTCCATTCTGTGACTTCACACACCTCCATTGTTTGCCTTCACACACCTCCATTTTGACTACACACACCTCCATTCTATGTCTTCACACAGCTTCATTCTTACTGCAGAAATCTCCATTCTATGACTTCACAAACCTCCCTTCTGTGAATTCACACACCTCCATTCTGTGACTTCACACACCTCCATTCTGTTACTTCACACACCTCCATTCTATGACTTCACACACCTCCATTCTATGACTTCACACACGTCCATTCTGCCTTCACAGACTTCCATTTGACTTCAAACACCTCATTTCTGTGACTTCACACACCTCCATTCTATGATTTCACACACCTCCATTCTATGACTTCAAACACCTCCATTCTATGAGTTCACACACCTCCTTTCTGAGTTGACACACTTCCATTCTGTTACTTCACACCCCTCCAATCTGACTTCATACACCTCCATTCTATGACTTCACACACCTGCATTCTGTGACTTCAAAAACCAACATTCTATGACTTCAAACACCTCCATTCTATGACTTCACACACCTCCATTCTGAGACTTCACAAACCTCCACTCCGTGACTTTACACACCTCCACTCTGTGACTATACACACCTCCATTCTGTTACTTCACACACCTCCATTCTATGACTTCACACACCTCCTTTTATGACTTCACACACCTCCACTCTATGACTTCACACACCTCCATTCTGCCTTCACAGACTTCCATTTTCTTCAAACACCTAATTTCTGTGACTTCACACACCTACATTCTATGATTTCACACACCTCCATTCTATGACTTCAAACACCTCCATTCTATAACTTCACACACCTCCTTTCTGAGTTCACACACCTCCATTCTGTTACTGCACACCCCTCCAATCTGACTTCACACACCTCCATTCTATGACTTCACACACCTGCATTCTATGACTTCAAAAACCAACATTCTATGACTTCAAACACCACCATTCTATGACTTCACACATCTCCATTCTATTACTTCACACACCTACATTGTGACTTCACACACCTACGTTCTATCAGTTCACACTCCTGCATTGTGACTTCACAAACCTCCATTCTCTGACTTCACACACCTCCATTCTGAATTCACACACCTCCATTCTGACTTCACACACCTCAATTCTGTGACTTCACACACCTCCATTCTATGAATTCACATACCTCATTTCTGAGTTGACACACCTCGATTCTGTGACTTCACATACCTCCAATCTGACTTCACACACCTCCATTCTATGACTTCACACACCTCCATTCTGTGACTTCACACACCTCCATTGTTTGGCTTCACACACCTCCATTTTGACTAAACACACCTCCATTCTATGTCTTCACACACCTTCATTCTTACTGCAGAAATCTCCATTCTATGACTTCACAAACCTCCCTTCTGTGAATTCACACACCTCCATTCTGAGTTCACACACCTCCATTCTGTGACTTCACACACATCCATTCTGTGACTTCACACACCTCCATTCTATGACTTCACACACCTCCATTCTATGACTTCACACACCTCCATTCTTCCTTCACAGACTTCCATTTGACTGCAAACACCTAATTTCTGTGACTTCACACGCCTCCATTCTATGATTTCACACACCTCCATTCTATGACTTCACACACCTCCATTCTATGACTTCCCACACCTCCATTTTGTGACTTCAAAAAGCAACATTCTATGACTTCAAACACCTCCATTCTATTACATCACACGCCTCCATTCTGTGACTTCACACACCTCCATTCTATGACTTCACAGACCTCCATTCTATGACTTCAGAAACCTACATTGTTACTTCACACACCTCCATTCTGTGACTTCACACACCTCCATTATTTGGCTTCACACACCTCCATTTTGATTAAACACACCTCCATTCTATGTCTTCACACACCTTCATTCTTACTGCAGAAATCTCCATTCTATGACTTCACAAACCTCCCTTCTGTGAATTCACACACCTCCCTTCTGAGTTCACACACCTCCAATCTGAGACTTCACAAACCTCCACTCTGTGACTTTACACACCTCCACTCTGTGACTACACACACCTCCATTCTGTGATTTCACACACCTCCATTCTATGACTTCACACACATCCATTCTTTGACTTCACACACCTCCATTCTATGAATTCACACACCTCCATTGTGACCTCACACAACTCTATTCTGTGACTGCACAACCTGACTTCTGTGACTTCACACACCTCCATTCTATGACTTCACACACCTCCATTCTATGACTTCACACCAACATACTATGACTTCACACACCAAAATTTATGACGTCACACACCTCCATTCTGTGACTTAACACACCTCCATTCTGACATCACACACCTCCATTCTATGACTTCACACACTTCCATTCTATGACTTCACACACCTCCATTCTGTGACTTCACTCACCTCCATTGTGAATTCACCCACCTCCATTCTGTGACTTCACACACCTCCATTCTGTGAATTCACACACCTCGATGCTCTGACTTCACACACCTCCATTCTATGACTTCACATACCTCATTTCTGAGTTGACACACCTCCATTCTGTGACTTCACATACCTCCAATCTGACTTCACACACCTCCATTCTATGACCTCACACACCTCCATTCTGTGACTTCAAAAATCACCATTCTATGACTTCGCACATCTCCATTGTGACTTCACACACCTCCATTCTATGAGTTCACACAGCTCCATTCTGACTTTACACACCTCCATTCTATGACTTCGCAAACCATTATTCTGACTTCACATCCCTGCATTCTGTGACTTCACATACCTCTATTCTTTGATTTCACACCCCTGCACTCTGTGCCTTCACACACCTTAAATCTGAGTTCACACACCTCCATACTGTGACTTCACACACCTCCATTCTGTGACTTCACACACCTCCATTCTATGACTTCACACACCTGCATTCTGTGACTTCAAAAACCAACATTCTATGACTTCAAACACCTCCATTCTATGACTTCACACACCTCCATTCTGAGACTTCACAAACCTCCACTCCGTGACTTTACACACCTCCACTCTGTGACTATACACACCTCCATTCTGTTACTTCACACACCTCCATTCTATGACTTCACACACCTCCTTTTATGACTTCACACACCTCCACTCTATGACTTCACACACCTCCATTCTGCCTTCACAGACTTCCATTTTCTTCAAACACCTAATTTCTGTGACTTCACACACCTACATTCTATGATTTCACACACCTCCATTCTATGACTTCAAACACCTCCATTCTATAACTTCACACACCTCCTTTCTGAGTTCACACACCTCCATTCTGTTACTGCACACCCCTCCAATCTGACTTCACACACCTCCATTCTATGACTTCACACACCTGCATTCTATGACTTCAAAAACCAACATTCTATGACTTCAAACACCACCATTCTATGACTTCACACATCTCCATTCTATTACTTCACACACCTACATTGTGACTTCACACACCTACGTTCTATCAGTTCACACTCCTGCATTGTGACTTCACAAACCTCCATTCTCTGACTTCACACACCTCCATTCTGAATTCACACACCTCCATTCTGACTTCACACACCTCAATTCTGTGACTTCACACACCTCCATTCTATGAATTCACATACCTCATTTCTGAGTTGACACACCTCGATTCTGTGACTTCACATACCTCCAATCTGACTTCACACACCTCCATTCTATGACTTCACACACCTCCATTCTGTGACTTCACACACCTCCATTGTTTGGCTTCACACACCTCCATTTTGACTAAACACACCTCCATTCTATGTCTTCACACACCTTCATTCTTACTGCAGAAATCTCCATTCTATGACTTCACAAACCTCCCTTCTGTGAATTCACACACCTCCATTCTGAGTTCACACACCTCCATTCTGTGACTTCACACACATCCATTCTGTGACTTCACACACCTCCATTCTATGACTTCACACACCTCCATTCTATGACTTCACACACCTCCATTCTTCCTTCACAGACTTCCATTTGACTGCAAACACCTAATTTCTGTGACTTCACACGCCTCCATTCTATGATTTCACACACCTCCATTCTATGACTTCACACACCTCCATTCTATGACTTCCCACACCTCCATTTTGTGACTTCAAAAAGCAACATTCTATGACTTCAAACACCTCCATTCTATTACATCACACGCCTCCATTCTGTGACTTCACACACCTCCATTCTATGACTTCACAGACCTCCATTCTATGACTTCAGAAACCTACATTGTTACTTCACACACCTCCATTCTGTGACTTCACACACCTCCATTATTTGGCTTCACACACCTCCATTTTGATTAAACACACCTCCATTCTATGTCTTCACACACCTTCATTCTTACTGCAGAAATCTCCATTCTATGACTTCACAAACCTCCCTTCTGTGAATTCACACACCTCCCTTCTGAGTTCACACACCTCCAATCTGAGACTTCACAAACCTCCACTCTGTGACTTTACACACCTCCACTCTGTGACTACACACACCTCCATTCTGTGATTTCACACACCTCCATTCTATGACTTCACACACATCCATTCTTTGACTTCACACACCTCCATTCTATGAATTCACACACCTCCATTGTGACCTCACACAACTCTATTCTGTGACTGCACAACCTGACTTCTGTGACTTCACACACCTCCATTCTATGACTTCACACACCTCCATTCTATGACTTCACACCAACATACTATGACTTCACACACCAAAATTTATGACGTCACACACCTCCATTCTGTGACTTAACACACCTCCATTCTGACATCACACACCTCCATTCTATGACTTCACACACTTCCATTCTATGACTTCACACACCTCCATTCTGTGACTTCACTCACCTCCATTGTGAATTCACCCACCTCCATTCTGTGACTTCACACACCTCCATTCTGTGAATTCACACACCTCGATGCTCTGACTTCACACACCTCCATTCTATGACTTCACATACCTCATTTCTGAGTTGACACACCTCCATTCTGTGACTTCACATACCTCCAATCTGACTTCACACACCTCCATTCTATGACCTCACACACCTCCATTCTGTGACTTCAAAAATCACCATTCTATGACTTCGCACATCTCCATTGTGACTTCACACACCTCCATTCTATGAGTTCACACAGCTCCATTCTGACTTTACACACCTCCATTCTATGACTTCGCAAACCATTATTCTGACTTCACATCCCTGCATTCTGTGACTTCACATACCTCTATTCTTTGATTTCACACCCCTGCACTCTGTGCCTTCACACACCTTAAATCTGAGTTCACACACCTCCATACTGTGACTTCACACACCTCCATTCTGTGACTTCACACACCTCCATTCTATGACATCACACGCCTCCATTCTGTGACTTCACACACCTAAATTCTATGACATCACACACCTCCATTCTGTGACTTCACACACCTCCATTGTTTGCCTTCACACACCTCCATTTTGACTACACACACCTCCATTCTATGTCTTCACACAGCTTCATTCTTACTGCAGAAATCTCCATTCTATGACTTCACAAACCTCCCTTCTGTGAATTCACACACCTCCATTCTGTGACTTCACACACCTCCATTCTGTTACTTCACACACCTCCATTCTATGACTTCACACACCTCCATTCTATGACTTCACACACGTCCATTCTGCCTTCACAGACTTCCATTTGACTTCAAACACCTCATTTCTGTGACTTCACACACCTCCATTCTATGATTTCACACACCTCCATTCTATGACTTCAAACACCTCCATTCTATGAGTTCACACACCTCCTTTCTGAGTTGACACACTTCCATTCTGTTATTTCACACCCCTCCAATCTGACTTCATACACCTCCATTCTATGACTTCACGCACCTGCATTCTGTGACTTCAAAAACCAACATTCTATGACTTCAAACACCTCCATTCTATGACTTCACACACCTCCATTCTGAGACTTCACAAACCTCCACTCCGTGACTTTACACACCTCCACTCTGTGACTATACACACCTCCATTCTGTGATTTCACACACCTCCATTCTATGACTTCACACACATCCATTCTTTGACTTCACACACCTCCATTCTATGAATTCACACACCTCCATTGTGACCTCACACAACTCTATTCTGTGACTTCACACACCTGACTTCTGTGACTTCACACACCTCCATTCTATGACTTCACACCAACATACTATGACTTCACACACCAAAATTTATGACGTCACAAACCTCCATTTTGTGACTTAACACACCTCCATTCTGACACCACACACCTCCATTCTATGACTTCACACACTTCCATTCTATGACTTCACACACCTCCATTCTATGACTTCACTCACCTCCATTGTGAATTCACCCACCTCCATTCTGTGACTTCACACACCTCCATTCTGTGAATTCACACACCTCGATGCTCTGACTTCACACACCTCCATTCTATGACTTCACATACCTCATTTCTGAGTTGACACACCTCCATTCTGTGACTTCACATACCTCCAATCTGACTTCACACACCTCCATTCTATGACCTCACACACCTCCATTCTGTGACTTCAAAAATCACCATTCTATGACTTCGCACATCTCCATTGTGACTTCACACACCTCCATTCTATGAGTTCACACAGCTCCATTCTGACTTTACACACCTCCATTCTATGACTTCGCAAACCTCTATTCTGACTTCACATCCCTGCATTCTGTGACTTCACATACCTCTATTCTTTGATTTCACACCCCTGCACTCTGTGTCTTCACACACCTTAAATCTGAGTTCACACACCTCCATACTGTGACTTCACACACCTCCATTCTGTGACTTCACACACCTCCATTCTATGACATCACACGCCTCCATTCTGTGACTTCACACACCTAAATTCTATGACTTCACACACCTCCATTCTGTGACTTCACACACCTCCATTGTTTGCCTTCACACACCTCCATTTTGACTACACACACCTCCATTCTATGTCTTCACACAGCTTCATTCTTACTGCAGAAATCTCCATTCTATGACTTCACAAACCTCCCTTCTGTGAATTCACACACCTCCATTCTGTGACTTCACACACCTCCATTCTGTTACTTCACACACCTCCATTCTATGACTTCACACACCTCCATTCTATGACTTCACACACGTCCATTCTGCCTTCACAGACTTCCATTTGACTTCAAACACCTCATTTCTGTGACTTCACACACCTCCATTCTATGATTTCACACACCTCCATTCTATGACTTCAAACACCTCCATTCTATGAGTTCACACACCTCCTTTCTGAGTTGACACACTTTCATTCTGTTATTTCACACCCCTCCAATCTGACTTCATACACCTCCATTCTATGACTTCACACACCTGCATTCTGTGACTTCAAAAACCAACATTCTATGACTTCAAACACCTCCATTCTATGACTTCACACACCTCCATTCTGAGACTTCACAAACCTCCACTCCGTGACTTTACACACCTCCACTCTGTGACTATACACACCTCCATTCTGTGATTTCACACACCTCCATTCTATGACTTCACACACATCCATTCTTTGACTTCACACACCTCCATTCTATGAATTCACACACCTCCATTGTGACCTCACACAACTCTATTCTGTGACTTCACACACCTGACTTCTGTGACTTCACACACCTCCATTCTATGACTTCACACCAACATACTATGACTTCACACACCAAAATTTATGACGTCACAAACCTCCATTTTGTGACTTAACACACCTCCATTCTGACACCACACACCTCCATTCTATGACTTCACACACTTCCATTCTATGACTTCACACACCTCCATTCTATGACTTCACTCACCTCCATTGTGAGTTCACCCACCTCCATTCTGTGACTTCACACACCTCCATTCTGTGAATTCGCACACCTCCATTCTCTGACTTCACACACCTCTCTTCTGTGACTTCACACACCTCCATTCTTTGACTTCACACACCTCCGTTCCATGAATTCACACACCTCCATTCTATGAGTTCACACACCTCCATTCTATGAGTTCACACACCTCCCTTCTTACTTCAGCAACATCCATTCTATGACTTCAGACACCTCCATTCTATGACTTCACACACCTTCATTATTACTTCAGCCACATCCATTCTGTGACTTCACACACCTCCCTTCTGTGACTTCACACGCCTCCATTCTATGACTTCACACACCTCCATTCTAAGACTTCACACACCTCCATTCTATGACTTCACACACTTCCATTCTATGACTTCACACACCTCCATTTTGTGACTTCACACACCTCCATTCTATGACTTCCCACAACTCCATTCTATGACTTCACACACGTGCATTCTGACTTCACACACCTCCATTCCATGACTTCATACACCTCCATTCTATGACTTCACACACCAACATTCTTTGACTTCACACACCTCCATTCTGTGACTTCACATATCTCCATTCTGACTTCACACACATCCATTCTATGACTTCACAAATCTCCATTCTATGACTTCAGAAACCTCAATTCCATGACTTCATACACCTCCATTCTAAGACATCACACACCTCCTTTCTTTGACTTCACACACCTTCATTTTGACTTCACACACCTACGTTCTATCAATTCACACACCTGCATTGTGACTTCACAAACCTCCATTCTCTGACTTCACACACCTCCATTCTGAATTCACACACCTCCATTCTGACTTCACACACCTCAATTCTGTGACTTCACACACCTCCATTCTATGAATTCACATACCTCATTTCTGAGTTGACACACCTCCATTCTGTGACTTCACATACCTCCAATCTGACTTCACACACCTCCATTGTATGACTTCACACACCTCCATTCTGTGACTTCAAAAACCACCATTCTGTGACTTCGCACATCTCCATTGTGACTTCACACACCTCCATTCTATGAGTTCACACAGCTCCATTCTGACTTCACACACCTCCATTCTATGACTTCGCAAACCTCTATTCTGACTTCACACCCCTCCATTCTTTGACTTCACATACCTCTATTCTTTGACTTCACACCCCTCCATTCTGTGCCTTCACACACCTTAAATCTGAGTTCACACACCTCCATACTGTGACTTCACACACCTCCATTCTGTGACTTCACACACCTCCATTCTATGACTTCAAACACCTCCATTCTATGACTTCACACACCTCCATTTTATGCCTTCACACACATCCATTCTGTGACTTCACACACCTCCATTCTATGACTTCACACACCTCCATTCTATGAATTCACACACCTCCATTCTGCCTTCACAGACTTCCATTTGACTTCAAACACCTAATTTCTCTGACTTCACACCCCTACATTCTATGATTTCACACACCTCCATTCTATGACTTCAAACACCTCCATTCTATGACTTCACACACCTCCTTTCTGAGTTGACACACCTCCATTCTGTTACTTCACACACCTCCAATCTGACTTCAAACACCTCCATTCTATGACTTCACACACCTGCATTCTTTGACTTCAAAAACCAACATTCTATGACTTCAAACACCTCCATTCTATGACTTCACACACCTCCATTCTATGACTTCACACACCTCCATTCTATCACTTCACACACCTTCTTTGTGACTTCACACACCTACGTTCTATCAGTTCACACACCTGCATTGTGACTTCACAAACCTCCATTCTCTGACTTCACACACCTCCATTCTGAATTCACACACCTCCATTCTGACTTCACACACCTCCATTCTCTGACTTCAAAAACCAACATTCTATGACTTCAAACACCTCCATTCTATGACTTCACACACCTCCATTCTGAGACTTCACACACCTCCGTTCTGTGACTTTACACACCTCCACTCTGTGACTACATACACTTCCATTCTGTGATTTCACACACCTCCATTCTTTGACTTCACACACCTCCATTCTATGAATTCACACACCTCCATTATGACTTCACACAACTCTATTCTGTGACTTCTCACACCTGCCTTCTGTGACTTCACACCTCCATTCTGTGGCTTCACACCTCGATTCTATGACTTCACACACCAACATTTATGACGTCACACACCTCCATTCTGTGACTTCACACACCTCCATTCTGACATCACACACCTACATTCTATGACTTCACGCACTTCCATTCTATGACTTCACACACCTCCATTCTGTGACTTCACTCACCTCCATTGTGAATTTACACACCTATATTCTGTGACTTCACACACCTCCATTCATTGACTTCAAACACCTTGATTCTCTGACTTCACATACCTCCATTCTACGATTTCACACACCTCCATTCTGTGACTTCACACATCTAAATTCTATGATATCACACACCTCCATTCTGTGACTTCACACACCTCCATTCTGAGTTCACACACCTCCATTCTGTGACTTCACAATCCTCCATTATATGACTTCACACACCTCCATTTTGTGACTTCACACACCTCCATTCTATGACTTCACACACCTCCATTCTATCACTTCACACACCTACATTGTGACTTCACACACCTACGTTCTATCAGTTCACACACCTGCATTGTGACTTCACAAAACTCCATTCTCTGACTTCACACACCTCCATTCTGAATTCACACACCTCCATTCTGACTTCACACACCTCAATTCTGTGACTTCACACACCTCCATTCTATGAATTCACATACCTCATTTCTGAGTTGACACACCTCCATTCTGTGACTTCACATACCTCCAATCTGACTTCACACACCTCCATTCTATGACTTCACACACCTCCATTCTGTGACTTCAAAAACCACCATTCTATGACTTCGCACATCTCCATTGTGACTTCACACACCTCCATTCTATGAGTTCACACAGCTCCATTCTGACTTCACACACCGCCATTCTATGACTTCCCAAACCTCTATTCTGACTTCACACCCCTCCATTCTGTGCCTTCACACACCTTAAATCTGAGTTCACACACCTCCATACTGTGACTTCACACACCTCCATTCTGTGACTTCACACACCTCCATTCTATGACTTCAAACACCTCCATTCTATGACTTCACACACCTCCATTTTATGCCTTCACACACCTCCATTCTGTGACTTCACACACCTCCATTCTATGACATCACACGCCTCCATTCTGTGACTTCACACACCTCCATTCTATGACTTCACACACCTCCATTCTATGACTTCAGAAACCTACATTGTTACTTCACACACCTCCATTCTGTGACTTCACACACCTCCATTGTTTGCCTTCACACACCTCCATTTTGACTACACACACCTCCATTCTATGTCTTCACATACCTTCATTCTTACTGCAGAAATCTCCATTCTATGACTTCACACCCCTCCATTCTGTGCCTTCACACACCTTAAATCTGAGTTCACACACCTCCATACTGTGACTTCACACACCTCCATTCTGTTACTTCACACACCTCCATTCTATGACTTCACACACCTCCATTTATGACTTCACACACCTCCACTCTATGACTTCACACATCTCCATTCTGCCTTCACAGACTTCCATTTGACTTCAAACACCTAATTTCTGTGACTTCACACACCTACATTCTATGATTTCACACACCTCCATTCTATGACTTCAAACACCTCCATTCAATAACTTCACACACCTCCTTTCTGAGTTGACACACCTCCATTCTGTTACTTCACACCCCTCCAATCTGACTTCACTCACCTCCATTCTATGACTTCACACACTTCCATTCTATGACTTCACACACCTCCATTTTGTGACTTCACACACCTCCATTCTATGACTTCCCACAACTCCATTCTATGACTTCACACACGTGCATTCTGACTTCACACACCTCCATTCCATGACTTCATACACCTCCATTCTATGACTTCACACACCACCATTCTTTGACTTCACACACCTCCATTCTGTGACTTCACATATCTCCATTCTGACTTCACACACATCCATTCTATGACTTCACAAATCTCCATTCTATGACTTCAGAAACCTCAATTCCATGACTTCATACACCTCCATTCTAAGACATCACACACCTCCTTTCTTTGACTTCACACACCTTCATTTTGACTTCACACACCTACGTTCTATCAATTCACACACCTGCATTGTGACTTCACAAACCTCCATTCTCTGACTTCACACACCTCCATTCTGAATTCACACACCTCCATTCTGACTTCACACACCTCAATTCTGTGACTTCACACACCTCCATTCTATGAATTCACATACCTCATTTCTGAGTTGACACACCTCCATTCTGTGACTTCACATACCTCCAATCTGACTTCACACACCTCCATTGTATGACTTCACACACCTCCATTCTGTGACTTCAAAAACCACCATTCTGTGACTTCGCACATCTCCATTGTGACTTCACACACCTCCATTCTATGAGTTCACACAGCTCCATTCTGACTTCACACACCTCCATTCTATGACTTCGCAAACCTCTATTCTGACTTCACACCCCTCCATTCTTTGACTTCACATACCTCTATTCTTTGACTTCACACCCCTCCATTCTGTGCCTTCACACACCTTAAATCTGAGTTCACACACCTCCATACTGTGACTTCACACACCTCCATTCTGTGACTTCACACACCTCCATTCTATGACTTCAAACACCTCCATTCTATGACTTCACACACCTCCATTTTATGCCTTCACACACATCCATTCTGTGACTTCACACACCTCCATTCTATGACTTCACACACCTCCATTCTATGAATTCACACACCTCCATTCTGCCTTCACAGACTTCCATTTGACTTCAAACACCTAATTTCTCTGACTTCACACCCCTACATTCTATGATTTCACACACCTCCATTCTATGACTTCAAACACCTCCATTCTATGACTTCACACACCTCCTTTCTGAGTTGACACACCTCCATTCTGTTACTTCACACACCTCCAATCTGACTTCAAACACCTCCATTCTATGACTTCACACACCTGCATTCTTTGACTTCAAAAACCAACATTCTATGACTTCAAACACCTCCATTCTATGACTTCACACACCTCCATTCTATGACTTCACACACCTCCATTCTATCACTTCACACACCTTCTTTGTGACTTCACACACCTACGTTCTATCAGTTCACACACCTGCATTGTGACTTCACAAACCTCCATTCTCTGACTTCACACACCTCCATTCTGAATTCACACACCTCCATTCTGACTTCACACACCTCCATTCTCTGACTTCAAAAACCAACATTCTATGACTTCAAACACCTCCATTCTATGACTTCACACACCTCCATTCTGAGACTTCACACACCTCCGTTCTGTGACTTTACACACCTCCACTCTGTGACTACATACACTTCCATTCTGTGATTTCACACACCTCCATTCTTTGACTTCACACACCTCCATTCTATGAATTCACACACCTCCATTATGACTTCACACAACTCTATTCTGTGACTTCTCACACCTGCCTTCTGTGACTTCACACCTCCATTCTGTGGCTTCACACCTCGATTCTATGACTTCACACACCAACATTTATGACGTCACACACCTCCATTCTGTGACTTCACACACCTCCATTCTGACATCACACACCTACATTCTATGACTTCACGCACTTCCATTCTATGACTTCACACACCTCCATTCTGTGACTTCACTCACCTCCATTGTGAATTTACACACCTATATTCTGTGACTTCACACACCTCCATTCATTGACTTCAAACACCTTGATTCTCTGACTTCACATACCTCCATTCTACGATTTCACACACCTCCATTCTGTGACTTCACACATCTAAATTCTATGATATCACACACCTCCATTCTGTGACTTCACACACCTCCATTCTGAGTTCACACACCTCCATTCTGTGACTTCACAATCCTCCATTATATGACTTCACACACCTCCATTTTGTGACTTCACACACCTCCATTCTATGACTTCACACACCTCCATTCTATCACTTCACACACCTACATTGTGACTTCACACACCTACGTTCTATCAGTTCACACACCTGCATTGTGACTTCACAAAACTCCATTCTCTGACTTCACACACCTCCATTCTGAATTCACACACCTCCATTCTGACTTCACACACCTCAATTCTGTGACTTCACACACCTCCATTCTATGAATTCACATACCTCATTTCTGAGTTGACACACCTCCATTCTGTGACTTCACATACCTCCAATCTGACTTCACACACCTCCATTCTATGACTTCACACACCTCCATTCTGTGACTTCAAAAACCACCATTCTATGACTTCGCACATCTCCATTGTGACTTCACACACCTCCATTCTATGAGTTCACACAGCTCCATTCTGACTTCACACACCGCCATTCTATGACTTCCCAAACCTCTATTCTGACTTCACACCCCTCCATTCTGTGCCTTCACACACCTTAAATCTGAGTTCACACACCTCCATACTGTGACTTCACACACCTCCATTCTGTGACTTCACACACCTCCATTCTATGACTTCAAACACCTCCATTCTATGACTTCACACACCTCCATTTTATGCCTTCACACACCTCCATTCTGTGACTTCACACACCTCCATTCTATGACATCACACGCCTCCATTCTGTGACTTCACACACCTCCATTCTATGACTTCACACACCTCCATTCTATGACTTCAGAAACCTACATTGTTACTTCACACACCTCCATTCTGTGACTTCACACACCTCCATTGTTTGCCTTCACACACCTCCATTTTGACTACACACACCTCCATTCTATGTCTTCACATACCTTCATTCTTATTGCAGAAATCTCCATTCTATGACTTCACACCCCTCCATTCTGTGCCTTCACACACCTTAAATCTGAGTTCACACACCTCCATACTGTGACTTCACACACCTCCATTCTGTTACTTCACACACCTCCATTCTATGACTTCACACACCTCCATTTATGACTTCACACACCTCCACTCTATGACTTCACACATCTCCATTCTGCCTTCACAGACTTCCATTTGACTTCAAACACCTAATTTCTGTGACTTCACACACCTACATTCTATGATTTCACACACCTCCATTCTATGACTTCAAACACCTCCATTCAATAACTTCACACACCTCCTTTCTGAGTTGACACACCTCCATTCTGTTACTTCACACCCCTCCAATCTGACTTCACTCACCTCCATTCTATGACTTCACACACTTCCATTCTATGACTTCACACACCTCCATTTTGTGACTTCACACACCTCCATTCTATGACTTCCCACAACTCCATTCTATGACTTCACAGACGTGCATTCTGACTTCACACACCTCCATTCCATGACTTCATACACCTCCATTCTATGACTTCACACACCACCATTCTTTGACTTCACACACCTCCATTCTGTGACTTCACATATCTCCATTCTGACTTCACACACATCCATTCTATGACTTCACAAATCTCCATTCTATGACTTCAGAAACCTCAATTCCATGACTTCATACACCTCCATTCTAAGACATCACACACCTCCTTTCTTTGACTTCACACACCTTCATTTTGACTTCACACACCTACGTTCTATCAATTCACACACCTGCATTGTGACTTCACAAACCTCCATTCTCTGACTTCACACACCTCCATTCTGAATTCACACACCTCCATTCTGACTTCACACACCTCAATTCTGTGACTTCACACACCTCCATTCTATGAATTCACATACCTCATTTCTGAGTTGACACACCTCCATTCTGTGACTTCACATACCTCCAATCTGACTTCACACACCTCCATTGTATGACTTCACACACCTCCATTCTGTGACTTCAAAAACCACCATTCTGTGACTTCGCACATCTCCATTGTGACTTCACACACCTCCATTCTATGAGTTCACACAGCTCCATTCTGACTTCACACACCTCCATTCTATGACTTCGCAAACCTCTATTCTGACTTCACACCCCTCCATTCTTTGACTTCACATACCTCTATTCTTTGACTTCACACCCCTCCATTCTGTGCCTTCACACACCTTAAATCTGAGTTCACACACCTCCATACTGTGACTTCACACACCTCCATTCTGTGACTTCACACACCTCCATTCTATGACTTCAAACACCTCCTTTCTATGACTTCACACACCTCCATTTTATGCCTTCACACACATCCATTCTGTGACTTCACACACCTCCATTCTATGACTTCACACACCTCCATTCTATGAATTCACACACCTCCATTCTGCCTTCACAGACTTCCATTTGACTTCAAACACCTAATTTCTCTGACTTCACACCCCTACATTCTATGATTTCACACACCTCCATTCTATGACTTCAAACACCTCCATTCTATGACTTCACACACCTCCTTTCTGAGTTGACACACCTCCATTCTGTTACTTCACACACCTCCAATCTGACTTCAAACACCTCCATTCTATGACTTCACACACCTGCATTCTTTGACTTCAAAAACCAACATTCTATGACTTCAAACACCTCCATTCTATGACTTCACACACCTCCATTCTATGACTTCACACACCTCCATTCTATCACTTCACACACCTTCTTTGTGACTTCACACACCTACGTTCTATCAGTTCACACACCTGCATTGTGACTTCACAAACCTCCATTCTCTGACTTCACACACCTCCATTCTGAATTCACACACCTCCATTCTGACTTCACACACCTCCATTCTCTGACTTCAAAAACCAACATTCTATGACTTCAAACACCTCCATTCTATGACTTCACACACCTCCATTCTGAGACTTCACACACCTCCGTTCTGTGACTTTACACACCTCCACTCTGTGACTACATACACTTCCATTCTGTGATTTCACACACCTCCATTCTTTGACTTCACACACCTCCATTCTATGAATTCACACACCTCCATTATGACTTCACACAACTCTATTCTGTGACTTCTCACACCTGCCTTCTGTGACTTCACACCTCCATTCTGTGGCTTCACACCTCGATTCTATGACTTCACACACCAACATTTATGACGTCACACACCTCCATTCTGTGACTTCACACACCTCCATTCTGACATCACACACCTACATTCTATGACTTCACGCACTTCCATTCTATGACTTCACACACCTCCATTCTGTGACTTCACTCACCTCCATTGTGAATTTACACACCTATATTCTGTGACTTCACACACCTCCATTCATTGACTTCAAACACCTTGATTCTCTGACTTCACATACCTCCATTCTACGATTTCACACACCTCCATTCTGTGACTTCACACATCTAAATTCTATGATATCACACACCTCCATTCTGTGACTTCACACACCTCCATTCTGAGTTCACACACCTCCATTCTGTGACTTCACAATCCTCCATTATATGACTTCACACACCTCCATTTTGTGACTTCACACACCTCCATTCTATGACTTCACACACCTCCATTCTATCACTTCACACACCTACATTGTGACTTCACACACCTACGTTCTATCAGTTCACACACCTGCATTGTGACTTCACAAAACTCCATTCTCTGACTTCACACACCTCCATTCTGAATTCACACACCTCCATTCTGACTTCACACACCTCAATTCTGTGACTTCACACACCTCCATTCTATGAATTCACATACCTCATTTCTGAGTTGACACACCTCCATTCTGTGACTTCACATACCTCCAATCTGACTTCACACACCTCCATTCTATGACTTCACACACCTCCATTCTGTGACTTCAAAAACCACCATTCTATGACTTCGCACATCTCCATTGTGACTTCACACACCTCCATTCTATGAGTTCACACAGCTCCATTCTGACTTCACACACCGCCATTCTATGACTTCCCAAACCTCTATTCTGACTTCACACCCCTCCATTCTGTGCCTTCACACACCTTAAATCTGAGTTCACACACCTCCATACTGTGACTTCACACACCTCCATTCTGTGACTTCACACACCTCCATTCTATGACTTCAAACACCTCCATTCTATGACTTCACACACCTCCATTTTATGCCTTCACACACCTCCATTCTGTGACTTCACACACCTCCATTCTATGACATCACACGCCTCCATTCTGTGACTTCACACACCTCCATTCTATGACTTCACACACCTCCATTCTATGACTTCAGAAACCTACATTGTTACTTCACACACCTCCATTCTGTGACTTCACACACCTCCATTGTTTGCCTTCACACACCTCCATTTTGACTACACACACCTCCATTCTATGTCTTCACATACCTTCATTCTTACTGCAGAAATCTCCATTCTATGACTTCACACCCCTCCATTCTGTGCCTTCACACACCTTAAATCTGAGTTCACACACCTCCATACTGTGACTTCACACACCTCCATTCTGTTACTTCACACACCTCCATTCTATGACTTCACACACCTCCATTTATGACTTCACACACCTCCACTCTATGACTTCACACATCTCCATTCTGCCTTCACAGACTTCCATTTGACTTCAAACACCTAATTTCTGTGACTTCACACACCTACATTCTATGATTTCACACACCTCCATTTTGTGACTTCACACACCTCCATTCTATGACTTCACACACCTCCATTCTATCACTTCACACACCTACATTGTGACTTCACACACCTACGTTCTATCAGTTCACACACCTGCATTGTGACTTCACAAAACTCCATTCTCTGACTTCACACACCTCCATTCTGAATTCACACACCTCCATTCTGACTTCACACACCTCAATTCTGTGACTTCACACACCTCCATTCTATGAATTCACATACCTCATTTCTGAGTTGACACACCTCCATTCTGTGACTTCACATACCTCCAATCTGACTTCACACACCTCCATTGTATGACTTCACACACCTCCATTCTGTGACTTCAAAAACCACCATTCTGTGACTTCGCACATCTCCATTGTGACTTCACACACCTCCATTCTATGAGTTCACACAGCTCCATTCTGACTTCACACACCTCCATTCTATGACTTCGCAAACCTCTATTCTGACTTCACACCCCTCCATTCTTTGACTTCACATACCTCTATTCTTTGACTTCACACCCCTCCATTCTGTGCCTTCACACACCTTAAATCTGAGTTCACACACCTCCATACTGTGACTTCACACACCTCCATTCTGTGACTTCACACACCTCCATTCTATGACTTCAAACACCTCCTTTCTATGACTTCACACACCTCCATTTTATGCCTTCACACACATCCATTCTGTGACTTCACACACCTCCATTCTATGACTTCACACACCTCCATTCTATGAATTCACACACCTCCATTCTGCCTCCACAGACTTCCATTTGACTTCAAACACCTAATTTCTCTGACTTCACACCCCTACATTCTATGATTTCACACACCTCCATTCTATGACTTCAAACACCTCCATTCTATGACTTCACACACCTCCTTTCTGAGTTGACACACCTCCATTCTGTTACTTCACACACCTCCAATCTGACTTCAAACACCTCCATTCTATGACTTCACACACCTGCATTCTTTGACTTCAAAAACCAACATTCTATGACTTCAAACACCTCCATTCTATGACTTCACACACCTCCATTCTATGACTTCACACACCTCCATTCTATCACTTCACACACCTTCTTTGTGACTTCACACACCTACGTTCTATCAGTTCACACACCTGCATTGTGACTTCACAAACCTCCATTCTCTGACTTCACACACCTCCATTCTGAATTCACACACCTCCATTCTGACTTCACACACCTCCATTCTCTGACTTCAAAAACCAACATTCTATGACTTCAAACACCTCCATTCTATGACTTCACACACCTCCATTCTGAGACTTCACACACCTCCGTTCTGTGACTTTACACACCTCCACTCTGTGACTACATACACTTCCATTCTGTGATTTCACACACCTCCATTCTTTGACTTCACACACCTCCATTCTATGAATTCACACACCTCCATTATGACTTCACACAACTCTATTCTGTGACTTCTCACACCTGCCTTCTGTGACTTCACACCTCCATTCTGTGGCTTCACACCTCGATTCTATGACTTCACACACCAACATTTATGACGTCACACACCTCCATTCTGTGACTTCACACACCTCCATTCTGACATCACACACCTACATTCTATGACTTCACGCACTTCCATTCTATGACTTCACACACCTCCATTCTGTGACTTCACTCACCTCCATTGTGAATTTACACACCTATATTCTGTGACTTCACACACCTCCATTCATTGACTTCAAACACCTTGATTCTCTGACTTCACATACCTCCATTCTACGATTTCACACACCTCCATTCTGTGACTTCACACATCTAAATTCTATGATATCACACACCTCCATTCTGTGACTTCACACACCTCCATTCTGAGTTCACACACCTCCATTCTGTGACTTCACAATCCTCCATTATATGACTTCACACACCTCCATTTTGTGACTTCACACACCTCCATTCTATGACTTCACACACCTCCATTCTATCACTTCACACACCTACATTGTGACTTCACACACCTACGTTCTATCAGTTCACACACCTGCATTGTGACTTCACAAAACTCCATTCTCTGACTTCACACACCTCCATTCTGAATTCACACACCTCTATTCTGACTTCACACACCTCAATTCTGTGACTTCACACACCTCCATTCTATGAATTCACATACCTCATTTCTGAGTTGACACACCTCCATTCTGTGACTTCACATACCTCCAATCTGACTTCACACACCTCCATTCTATGACTTCACACACCTCCATTCTGTGACTTCAAAAACCACCATTCTATGACTTCGCACATCTCCATTGTGACTTCACACACCTCCATTCTATGAGTTCACACAGCTCCATTCTGACTTCACACACCGCCATTCTATGACTTCCCAAACCTCTATTCTGACTTCACACCCCTCCATTCTGTGCCTTCACACACCTTAAATCTGAGTTCACACACCTCCATACTGTGACTTCACACACCTCCATTCTGTGACTTCACACACCTCCATTCTATGACTTCAAACACCTCCATTCTATGACTTCACACACCTCCATTTTATGCCTTCACACACCTCCATTCTGTGACTTCACACACCTCCATTCTATGACATCACACGCCTCCATTCTGTGACTTCACACACCTCCATTCTATGACTTCACACACCTCCATTCTATGACTTCAGAAACCTACATTGTTACTTCACACACCTCCATTCTGTGACTTCACACACCTCCATTGTTTGCCTTCACACACCTCCATTTTGACTACACACACCTCCATTCTATGTCTTCACATACCTTCATTCTTACTGCAGAAATCTCCATTCTATGACTTCACACCCCTCCATTCTGTGCCTTCACACACCTTAAATCTGAGTTCACACACCTCCATACTGTGACTTCACACACCTCCATTCTGTTACTTCACACACCTCCATTCTATGACTTCACACACCTCCATTTATGACTTCACACACCTCCACTCTATGACTTCACACATCTCCATTCTGCCTTCACAGACTTCCATTTGACTTCAAACACCTAATTTCTGTGACTTCACACACCTACATTCTATGATTTCACACACCTCCATTCTATGACTTCAAACACCTCCATTCAATAACTTCACACACCTCCTTTCTGAGTTGACACACCTCCATTCTGTTACTTCACACCCCTCCAATCTGACTTCACTCACCTCCATTCTATGACTTCACACACCTGCATTCTATGACTTCAAAAACCAACATTCTATGACTTCAAACACCTCCATTCTATGACTTCACACACCTCCATTCTATGACTTCACACACCTCCATTCTATTACTTCACACACCTACATTGTGACTTCACACACCTACGTTCTATCAGTTCACACACCTGCATTGTGACTTCACAAACCTCCATTCTCTGACTTCACACACCTCCATTCTGAATTCACACACCTCCATTCTGACTTCACACACCTCAATTCTGTGACTTCACACACCTCCATTCTATGACTTCACATACCTCATTTCTGAGTTGACACACCTCCATTCTGTGACTTCACATACCTCCAATCTGACTTCACACACCTCCATTCTATGACTTCCCACACCTCCATTCTGTGACTTCAAAAACCACCATTCTATGACTTCGCACATCTCCATTGTGACTTCACACACCTCCATTCTATGAGTTCACACAGCTCCATTCTGACTTCACACACCTCCATTCTATGAATTCACACACCTCCATTATGACTTCACACAACTCTATTCTGTGACTTCTCACACCTGCCTTCTGTGACTTCACACCTCCATTCTGTGGCTTCACACCTCCATTCTATGACTTCACACACCAACATTTATGACGTCACACACCTCCCTTCTGTGACTTCACACACCTCCATTCTGACATCACACACCTACATTCTATGACTTCACGCACTTCCATTCTATGACTTCACACACCTCCATTCTGTGACTTCACTCACCTCCATTGTGAGTTCACACACCTATATTCTGTGACTTCACACACCTCCATTCATTGACTTCAAACACCTTGATTCTCTGACTTCACATACCTCCATTCTACGATTTCACACACCTCCATTCTGTGACTTCACACATCTAAATTCTATGATATCACACACCTCCATTCTGTGACTTCACACACCTCCATTCTGAGTTCACACACCTCCATTCTGTGACTTCACAATCCTCCATTATATGACTTCACACACCTCCATTTTGTGACTTCACACACCTCCATTCTATGACTTCACACACCTCCATTCTATCACTTCACACACCTACATTGTGACTTCACACACCTACGTTCTATCAGTTCACACACCTGCATTGTGACTTCACAAAACTCCATTCTCTGACTTCACACACCTCCATTCTGAATTCACACACCTCCATTCTGACTTCACACACCTCAATTCTGTGACTTCACACACCTCCATTCTATGAATTCACATACCTCATTTCTGAGTTGACACACCTCCATTCTTTGACTTCACATACCTCCAATCTGACTTCACACACCTCCATTCTATGACTTCACACACCTCCATTCTGTGACTTCAAAAACCACCATTCTATGACTTCGCACATCTCCATTGTGACTTCACACACCTCCATTCTATGAGTTCACACAGCTCCATTCTGACTTCACACACCGCCATTCTATGACTTCCCAAACCTCTATTCTGACTTCACACCCCTCCATTCTTTGACTTCACATACATCCATTCTTTGACTTCACACCTCTCCATTCTGTGCCTTCACACACCTTAAATCTGAGTTCACACACCTCCATACTGTGACTTCACACACCTCCATTCTGTGACTTCACACACCTCCATTCTATGACTTCAAACACCTCCATTCTATGACTTCACACACCTCCATTTTATGCCTTCACACACCTCCATTCTATGACTTCACACACCTCCATTCTATGACATCACACGCCTCCATTATGTGACTTCACACACCTCCATTCTATGACTTCACACACCTCCATTCTATGACTTCAGAAACCTACATTGTTACTTCACACACCTCCATTCTGTGACTTCACACACCTCCATTGTTTGCCTTCACACACCTCCATTTTGACTACACACACCTCCATTCTATGTCTTCACATACCTTCATTCTTACTGCAGAAATCTCCATTCTATGACTTCACACCCCTCCATTCTGTGCCTTCACACACCTTAAATCTGAGTTCACACACCTCCATACTGTGACTTCACACACCTCCATTCTGTTACTTCACACACCTCCATTCTGCCTTCACAGACTTCCATTTGACTTCAAACACCTAATTTCTGTGACTTCACACACCTACATTCTATGATTTCACACACCTCCATTCTATGACTTCAAACACCTCCATTCAATAACTTCACACACCTCCTTTCTGAGTTGACACACCTCCATTCTGTTACTTCACACCCCTCCCATCTGACTTCACTCACCTCCATTCTATGACTTCACACACCTGCATTCTATGACTTCAAAAACCAACATTCTATGACTTCAAACACCTCCATTCTATGACTTCACACACCTCCATTCTATGACTTCACACACGTCCATTCTATTACTTCACACACCTACATTGTGACTTCACACACCTACGTTCTATCAGTTCACACACCTGCATTGTGACTTCACAATCCTCCATTCTCTGACTTCACACACCTCCATTCTGAATTCACACACCTCCATTCTGACTTCACACACCTCAATTCTGTGACTTCACACACCTCCATTCTATGACTTCACATACCTCATTTCTGAGTTGACACACCTCCATTCTGTGACTTCACATACCTCCAATCTGACTTCACACACCTCCATTCTATGACTTCCCACACCTCCATTCTGTGACTTCAAAAACCACCTTTCTATGACTTCGCACATCTCCATTGTGACTTCACACACCTCCATTCTATGAGTTCACACAGCTCCATTCTGACTTCACACACCTCCATTCTATGACTTCGCAAACCTCTATTCTGACTTCACAACCCTCCATTCTGTGACTTCACATACCTCCATTCTTTGACTTCACACCCCTGCACTCTGTGCCTTCACACACCTTAAATCTGAGTTCACACACCTCCATACTGTGACTTCACACACCTCCATTCTGTGACTGCACACACGTCCCTTCTATGACTTCACACACCTCCATTCTATGACTTCACACACCTCCATTTTATGCCTTCACACACCTTCATTCTGTGACTTCACACACCTCCATTCTATGACATCACACGCCTCCATCTGTGACTTCACACACCTCCATTCTATGACTTCACACACCTCCATTCTATGACTTCAGAAACCTACATTGTTACTTCACACACCTCCATTCTGTGACTTCACACACCTCCATTGTTTGGCCTCACACACCTCCATTTTGACTAAACACACCTCCATTCTATGTCTTCACACACCTTCATTCTTACTGCAGAAATCTCCATTCTATGACTTCACAAACCTCCCTTCTGTGAATTCACACACCTCCATTCTGAGTTCACACACCTCCATTCTGTGACTTCACACACCTCCATTCTGTGACTTCACACACCTCCATTCTATGACTTCACACACCTCCATTCTATGACTTCACACACGTCCATTCTGCCTTCACAGACTTCCATTTGACTTCAAACACCTCATTTCTGTGACTTCACACACCTCCATTCTATGATTTCACACACCTCCATTCTATGACTTCAAACACCTCCATTCTATGACTTCACACACCTCCTTTCTGAGTTGACATACTTCCATTCTGTTACTTCACACCCCTCCAATCTGACTTCATACACCTCCATTCTATGACTTCACACACCTGCATTCTGTGACTTCAAAAACCAACATTCTATGACTTCAAACACCTCCATTCTGTGACTTCACACACCTCCATTCTATCACTTCACACACCTTCATTGTGACTTCACACACCTACGTTCTATCAGTTCACACACCTGCATTGTGACTTCACAAAACTCTATTTTCTGACTTCACACACCTCCATTCTGAATTCACACACCTCCATTCTGACTTCACACACCTCAATTCTGTGACTTCACACACCTCCATTCTATGACTTCACACACCTCCTTTCTGAGTTGACACACTTCCATTCTGTGACTTCACACACCTCCAATCTGACCTCACACACCTCCATTCTATGCCTTCACACACCTCCATTCTCTGACTTCAAAAACCAACATTCTATGACTTCAAACACCTCCATTCTATGACTTCACACACCTCCATTCTGAGACTTCACACACCTCCTTTCTGTGACTTTACACACCTCCACTCTGTGACTACATACAATTCCATTCTGTGATTTCACACACCTCCATTCTTTGACTTCACACACCTCCATTCTATGAATTCACACACCTCCATTATGACTTCACACAACTCTATTCTGTGACTTCTCACACCTGCCTTCTGTGACTTCACACCTCCATTCTATGGCTTCACACCTCCATTCTATGACATCACACACCAACATTTATGACGTCACACACCTCCATTCTGTGACTTCACACACCTCCATTCTGACATCACACACCTACATTCTATGACTTCACGCACTTCCATTCTATGACTTCACACACCTCCATTCTGTGACTTCACTCACCTCCATTGTGAGTTCACACACCTATATTCTGTGACTTCACACACCTCCATTCATTGACTTCAAACACCTTGATTCTCTGACTTCACATACCTCCATTCTACGATTTCACACACCTCCCTTCTGTGACTTCACACATCTAAATCCTATGATATCACACACCTCCATTCTGTGACTTCACACACCTCCATTCTGAGTTCACACACCTCCATTCTGTGACTTCACAATCCTCCATTATATGACTTCACACACCTCCATTTTGTGACTTCACACACCTCCATTCTATGACTTCACACACCTCCATTCTATCACTTCACACACCTACATTGTGACTTCACACACCTACGTTCTATCAGTTCACACACCTGCATTGTGACTTCACAAAACTCCATTATCTGACTTCACACACCTCCATTCTGAATTCACACACCTCCATTCTGACTTCACACACCTCAATTCTGTGACTTCACACACCTCCATTCTATGAATTCACATACCTCATTTCTGAGTTGACACACCTCCATTCTGTGACTTCACATACCTCCAATCTGACTTCACATACCTCCATTCTATGACTTCCCACACCTCCATTCTGTGACTTCAAAAACCACCATTCTATGACTTCGCACATCTCCATTGTGACTTCACACACCTCCATTCTGTGACTTCACATATCTCCATTCTGACTTCACACACATCTATTCTATGACTTCACAAATCTCCATTCTATGACTTCAGAAACCTCAATTCCATGACTTCATACACCTCCATTCTATGACTTCACACACCTCCATTCTTTGACTTCACACACCTCCATTTTGACTTCACACAACTCCATTCTGTGATTTCACACACCTCCATTCTGTGACTTCACACACCTCTATACTGTGACTTCCACACACCTTCAATCTATGACTTCACACACCTCCATTATGAGCTCACACCCCTCCATTCTGTGACTTCACACACCTCCATTCTGACTTCACACACTTCCATTCTATGACTTCACACACTTCCATTCTATGACTTCACACACCTCCATTCTCTGACTTCAAACACTTCCATTCTGTGTTCACACACCTCTATTCTGTGACTTCACACATCTCCATTCTGTGACTTCACACACCTCCATTCTGTGACTTCACACACTTCCATTCTATGACTTCACACACCTTCATTCTATGATTTCACACACCTCCATTCTGTGACTTCACAAACTTCCATTCTATGACCTCACACACCCTCATTCTATGATTTCACACACCTCCATTCTATGACTTCACACATCCATTTTGACTTCACACACCTCCAATATATGACTTCAAACACCTCAATTCTGTGACTTCACACACCTCCATTCTATGACTTCAAACCGTCCATTCTGTGACTTCACACACCTCATTTTATGACTTCACACACTTCCATTCTATGACTTCACACACCTCCATTCTGTGACTTTACACACCTCCATTCTGAGTTCACACACCTCAATTCTGGGACTTCACACACATCCAATCTGTGACTTCCCACACCTCCATTCTGTGACTTCACACACCTCCATTCTATGACTTCACCCACCTCCATTCTATGACTTCACACACCTCCATTCTCCGACTTCACACCCCTCTAATTTGATTTCTCATACCTCCATTCTATGACTTCACAAACCTCCCTTCGGTGGCTTCACAATACTCCATTCTATGACTTCACACATCTACATTCTATGACTTCACACACCTCAATTCTGCCTCACACAACTCCATTCTGTGACTTCACAAAACTCCATTCTATGATTTCACATATCTCCATACTATGACTTCACACACCTCCATCTATGATTGCACACACCTCCATTCTGAGTTCACACACCTCCATTCTGTGACTTCACACACCTCCATTCTGATTTCACACACCTGCATTGTATGACTTCACACACCTCCATTCTGTGACTTCACACACCTCCATTCTATGACTTCACAAACTTCCATTGTGACGTCACACACCTCCATTCTATGAGTTCACACACTTCCATTCTATGACTTCGAACACCTACATTCTGACTTCACACACCTCCATTCTGTGACTTCACACACCTCCATTCAGTGACTTCACACACCTACATTCTTTGACATCACACACCTCCAATCTGACATCACACACCTCCATTATATGATTTCACAGACCTCCAATCTGTGACATCACTCACCTGCACTCTATGACTTCACACTCCTCCATTCTATGACTTCCCACACCTCCTTTCTATGAATTCACCCACCTCCAATCTATGACTACACACCTCCATTCTGACTTCACACACCTCCATTCTGTGACTTCACACACCTCCATTCTATAACTTCACACACCTCCATTCTATGACTTCACACACCTCCATTCTGAACTCACACAGCTCCATTCTGTAACTTCACAAAACTCCATTCTATGATTTCACACACCTCCATACTATGACTTCACACAACTCCATCTATGACTTCACACACCTCCATTCTGACTTCACACACCTCTATTCTATGACTTCGCACACCTCCATTCTGACATCACACACCTCCATTCTATGACTTCACAGACCTCGAATCTGTGACTTCACTCACCTGCACTCTATGACTTCACACTCCTCCATTCTATGACTTCACCCACCTCCAATCTATGACTACACACCTCCATTCTGACTTCACACACCTCCATTCTGTGACTTCACACACCTCCATTCCATGACTTCACACACCTTCATTTTTACTTCAGAAACATTCACACACCTCCATTCTATGACTTCACAAACCTCCATTCTGTGACTTCACACATGCATTTTGACTTCACACACCTCCAATATATGACTTCAAACACCTCAATTCTGTGACTTCACACAACTCCATTCTATGACTTCATAACGTTCATTCTGTGACTTCACACACCTCCATTCTATGACTTCACACACTTCCATTCTATGACTTCACACACCTCCATTCTGTGCCTTTACACACCTCCATTCTGAGTTCACACACCTCCATTCTGTGACGTCACACACCTGTATTCTGTGACTTCCCACACCTCCATTCTGTGACTTCACACACCTCCATTCTACGACTTCACACACCTCTATTTTGACTTCACACACCTCCGTTCTATGACTTCATACACCTCCATTCTGACTTCACACACCTCCATTCTATGACTTTGCACACCTCTCTTCTGATTTCACACATCTCCATTCTGTGACTTCACACACCTCCATTCAATGACTTCACACACCTACATTCTTTGACTTCACACACCTCCAATCTGACATCACACACCTCCATTCTATGATTTCACAGACCTCGAATCTATGGCTTCACTCACCTCCACTCTATGACTTCCCACACCTCCTTTCTATGGCTTCACCCACCTCCAATCTATGACTACACACCTCCATTCTGACTTCACACACCTCCATTCTGTGACTTCACACACCTCCATTCTATGACTTCACACACCTCCATTCTATGACTTCACACACATTCATTCTTACTTCAGAAACATCCATTCTATGACTTCACACACCTCCATTCTATGACTTCACAAACCTCCATTCTGTGACTTCACACACCTCCATTCTGACTTCACACACTTCCATTCTATGACTTCACACACCTCCATTCTCTGACTTCACACACCTCCATTCTGAGTTTACACATCTCCATTCTGTGACTTCACACACCTCCATTCTGTGACTTCACACACTTCCATTCTATGACGTCACACACATTCATTCAATGATTTTACACACCTCCATTCTGTGACTTCACAAACCTCCATTCTATGACCTCACACACCCTCATTCTATGATTTCACACACCTCCATTCTATGACTTCACACATCAATTTTGACTTCACACACCTCCACTATATGACTTCAAACACCTCAATTCTGTGACTTCACACACCTCCATTCTATGACTTCAAACCGTCCATTCTGTGACTTCACACACCTCCATTCTGTGACTTCACACACCTCCATTCTGAGTTCACACACCTCTATTCTGTGATTTCACACACCTCCATTCTGTGACTTCACACACCTCCATTCTATGACTTCACACTCCTACATTCTATGACTTCACACATCCATTTTGACTTCACACACCTCCAATATGTGACTTCAAACAGCTCAATTCTCTGACTTCACACACCTCCATTCTATGACTTTAAACCCGTCCATTCAGTGACTTCACACACCTCCATTCAATGACTTCACCCACCTCCATTCTATGACTTCACACACCTCCATTCTCCGACTTCACACCCCTGTAATTTGATTTCTCATACCTCCATTCTATGACTTCACAAACCTCACTTCGGTGACTTCACAATAGTCCATTCTATGACTTCACACATATACAATCTATGACTTCACACACCTCAATTCTGACTCACACAACTCCATTGTGTGACTTCACAAAACTCCATTCTATGATTTCACATATCTCCATACTATGACTTCACACACCTCCATCTATTACTTCACACACCTCCATTATGAGTTCACACACCTCCATTCTGTGACCTCACACACCTCCATTCTAACTTCATACACTACCATTCTGTGACTTTACACACCTCCATTCTGAGTTCACACACCTCAATTCTGGGACTTCACACCCTTCCATTCTGTGTTCACACACCTCTATTCTGTGACTTCTCACATCTCCATTCTGTGACTTCACACACCTCCATTCTGTGACTTCACACACTTCCATTCTATGACTTCACACACCTTCATTCAATGATTTTACACACCTCCATTCTGTGACTTCACAAACCTCCATTCTATGACCTCACACACCCTCATTCTATCTTTTCACACACCTCCATTCTACGACTTCACACGTCCATTTTGACTTCACACACCTCCAATATATGACTTCAAACACCTCAATTCTGTGACTTCACACACCTCCATTCTAGGACTTCAAACCGTCCATTCTGTGACTTCACACACCTCCATTTTATGACTTCACACACTTCCATTCTATGACTTCACACACCTCCATTCTGTGACTTTACACACCTCCATTCTTAGTTCACACACCTCAATTCTGGGACTTCACACACATCCAATCTGTGACTTCCCACACCTCCATTCTGTGACTTCACACACCTCCATTCTATGACTTCACACACCTCCATTCAATGACTTCACACACGTCCATTCTGTGACTTCACACACCTCCATTCTATGACTTCACACACCTCCATTGTGACTACACACACTACCATTCTATGAGTTCACACACCTCCATTCTGACTTCACACACCTCCATTCTATGACTTCACACACCTCCATTCTATGACTTCACACACCTCCTTTGTATGACTTAACCCAACTCCATTCTATGACTTCACGCCTCCATTCTGACTTCACACACCTCCATTCTGTGACTTCACACACCACCATTATATGACTTCACACATCTCCATTCTATGACTTCACACACCTCCATTCTATGCCTTCACACACCTTCATTCTTACTTCACAAACATACATTGTATGACTTCACACACCTCCATTCTATGACTTCAAACACCTCCATTCTGTGACTTCACACACCTCCATTCTATGACTTCACACTCCTCCATTCTATGACTTCCCACACCTCCTTTCTATGACTTCACCCACCTTCATTCTATGACTTCACACCTCTATTCTGACTTCACACACTTCCATTCAGTGACTTCACACACCTCCATTCAATGACTTCACACACCTCCATTCTATGACTTCACACACCTTCATTCTTACTTCAGAAACATCCATTCTATAACCTCACTAACCTCCATCTATGACTTCAGAAACCTCCATTCTGTGACTTCACACACCTCCATACTGAGTTCACAAAACTGCATTCGGTGACTTAACACACCTGCATTCTGACTTCACACACGTCCATTCTATGACTTCACAAACCTCCATTCTGTGACTTCACAAACCTCTATTCTGAGTTCACACACCTCCATTCTGTGACTTCACACACCTCCATTCTATGACTTCACACACCTACATTCTATGACTTCACACATCCATTTTGATTTCACACACCTCCAATATATGACTTCAAACAGCTCAATTCTCTGAGTTCACACACCTCCATTCTATGACTTTAAACCCGTCCATTCAGTGACTTCACACACCTCCATTCAATGACTTCACCCACCTCCATTCTATGATTTCACACACCTCCATTCTCCGACTTCACACCCCTCTAATTTGATTTCTCATACCTCCATTCTATGACTTCACAAACCTCACTTCGGTGACTTCACAATACTCCATTCTATGACTTCACACATACACATTCTATGACTTCACACACATCAATTCTGACTCACACAACTCCATTGTGTGACTTCACAAAACTCCATTCTATGATTTCACATATCTCCATACTATGACTTCACACACCTCCATTATGAGCTCACACACCTCCATTCTGTGACTTCACACACCTCCATTCTGACTTCACACACTTCCATTCTATGACTTCACACACTTCCATTCTATGACTTCACACACCTCCATTCTCTGACTTCAAACACTTCCATTCTGTGTTCACACACCTCTATTCTGTGACTTCACACATCTCCATTCTGTGACTTCACACACCTCCATTCTGTGACTTCACACACTTCCATTCTATGACTTCACACACCTTCATTCTATGATTTCACACACCTCCATTCTGTGACTTCACAAACTTCCATTCTATGACCTCACACACCCTCATTCTATGATTTCACACACCTCCATTCTATGACTTCACACATCCATTTTGACTTCACACACCTCCAATATATGACTTCAAACACCTCAATTCTGTGACTTCACACACCTCCATTCTATGACTTCAAACCGTCCATTCTGTGACTTCACACACCTCCATTTTATGACTTCACACACTTCCATTCTATGACTTCACACACCTCCATTCTGTGACTTTACACACCTCCATTCTGTGACTTCACACACCTCCATTCTATGACTTCACACACCTCCATTCTATGACTTCACACACGTCCATTCTGTAACTTCACACACCTCCATTCTATGACTTCACACACCTCCATTGTGACTACACACACTACCATTCTATGAGTTCACACACCTCCATTCTGACTTCACACACCTCCATTCTATGACTTCACACACCTCCATTCTATGACTTCATACACCTCCTTTCTATGACTTCACCCAACTCCATTCTATGACTTCACGCCTCCATTCTGACTTCACACACCTCCATTCTGTGACTTCACACACCTCCATTATATGACTTCACACACCTCCATTGTATGACTTCACACACCTCCATTCTATGCCTTCACACACCTTCATTCTTACTTCACAAACATACATTGTATGACTTCACACACCTCCATTCTATGACTTCAAACACCTCCATTCTTTGACTTCACACAACTCCATTCTATGTCTTCAGACACCTCCATTCTTTGACTTCACACACCTAAATTCTGACTTGACACATCTCCATACTGTGACTTCACACACCTCCATTCTGACTTCACACATCTCCATTCTATGACTTCACACACCTTCATTTTTACTTTACAAACATCCATTCTATAACTTCACACACCTCCATTCTATGACTTCACACACCTCCATTCAGTGACTTCACACACCTCTATTCTATGACTTCACACATCTCCATTCTGTGACTTCACACACCTCCATTCTATGACTTCACACACTTCCATTCTGACGTCACACACCTCCATTCTATGAGTTCACACACCTCCATTCTGACTTCACACACCTCCATTCTATGACTTCACACACCTCCATTCTGAATGCACACAGCTCCATTCTGTGCCTTCACAAAACTCTATTGTATGATTTCACACAACTCCATACTATGACTTCACACAACCCCACCTATGACTTCACACACCTCCATTCTGACTTCACACACCTCTATTCTATGACTTCGCACACATCCATTCTCACAACACACACCTCCATTCTATGACTTCACAGACCTCGAATCTGTTTTTTCACTCACATGCACTGTATGACTTCACAATCCTCCATTCTATGACTTCCCATACCTCCTTTCTATGACTTCACCCACCTCCAATCGATGACTACACACCTCCATTCTGAGTTCACACACCTCCATTCTGTAACTTCTCACACCTCGATTCTGTGACTTCACACAGCTCCAAACTGTGACTTCACACCCTTCCATTCTATGACTTCATACACCTCCATTCTGTGACTTCACACACCTCCATTCTGACTTCAAACACCTCAATTCTGTGACTTCAAACACCTCCATTCTATGACTTCATACCGTCCATTCTGTGACATCACACACCTCCATTCTATGACTTCACACACTTCCATTCTATGACTTAACACACCTCCATTCTGTGACTTTAAACACCTCCATTCTGGGTTCACACACCTCCATTCTGTGACTTCACACTCCTGCAATCTGTGACTTCCCACACCTCCATTCTGTGACTTCACACACCTCCATTCTATCACTTAACACATCTTCATTCTTACTTCACAAACACCCATTCTGACTTCACACACCTCCATTCTATGACTTCACACACCTCCATTCTGTGACTTCACACAGCTCCATTATATGACTTCAAACACCTCCATTGTGACTACACACACCTCCATTCTATGAGTTCAACACCTCCATTCAGACTTCACACACCTCCATTCTATGACTTCACACACCTCTATTCTGACTTCACACACCTCCGTTCTATGACTTCATACACCTCCATTCTGACTTCACACACCTCCATTCTATGACTTCGCACACCTCTCTTCTGATTTCACACATCTCCATTCTGTGACTTCACACACTTCCATTCAATGACTTCACACACCTACATTCTTTGACTTCACACACCTCCAATCTGACATCACACACCTCCATTCTATGATTTCACAGACCTCGAATCTATGACTTCACTCACCTCCACTCTATGACTTCCCACACCTCCTTTCTATGACTTCACCCACCTCCAATCTATGACTACACACCTCCATTCTGACTTCACACACCTCCATTCTTTGACTTCACACACCTCCATTCTATGACTTCACACACCTCCATTCTATGACTTCACACACCTTCATTCTTACTTCAGAAACATCCATTCTATGACTTCACACACCTCCATTCTATGACTTCACAAACCTCCATTCTGTGACTTCACACACCTCCATTCTGACTTCACACACTTCCATTCTATGACTTCACACACCTCCATTCTCTGACTTCACACACCTCCATTCTGAGTTTACACACCTCCGTTCTGTGACTTCACACACCTCCATTCTGTGACTTCACACACTTCCATTCTATGACTTCACACACCTTCATTCTATGATTTCACACACCTCCATTCTGTGACTTCACAAACCTCCATTCTATGACCTCACACACCCTCATTCTATGATTTCACACACCTCCATTCTATGACTTCACACATCAATTTTGACTTCACACACCTCCAATATATGACTTCAAACACCTCAATTCTGTGACTTCACACACCTCCATTCTATGACTTCAAACCGTCCATTCTGTGACTTCACACACCTCCATTCTATGTCTTCACACACCTCCATTCTGAGTTCACACACCTCTATTCTGTGATTTCACACACCTCCATTCTGTGACTTCACACACCTCCATTCTGTGACTTCACACACCTCCATTTTATGACTTCACACACTTCCATTCTATGACTTCACACACTTCCATTCTATGACTTCACACACCTCCATTCTCTGACTTCACACACTTCCATTCTGAGTTCACACACCTCTATGCTGTGACTTCACACATCTCCATTCTGTGGCTTCACACACCTACATTCTGTGACTTCACACACTTCCATTCTATGACTTCACACACCTTCATTCTATGATTTCACACACCTCCATTCTGTGACTTCACAAACCTCCATTCTATGACCTCACACACCCTCATTCTATGATTTCACACACCTCCATTCTATGACTTCACACATCCATTTTGACTTCACACACCTCCAATATATGAATTCAAACACCTCAATTCTGTGACTTCACACACCTCCATTCTATGACTTCAAACCGTCCATTCTGTGACTTCACACACCTCCATTTTATGACTTCACACACTTACATTCTATGACTTCACACACCTCCATTCTGTGACTTTACACACCTCCATTCTAAGTTCACACACCTCAATTCTGGGACTTCACACACCTCCATTCTATGACTTCAAACCGTCCATTCTGTGACGTCACACACCTCCATTCTATGAGTTCACACACCTCCATTCTGACTTCACACACCTCCATTCTATGACTTCACACACCTCCATTCTGAATGCACACAGCTCCATTCTGTGCCTTAACAAAACTCTATTCTATGATTTCACACAACTCCATACTATGACTTCACACAACCCCACCTATGACTTCACACACCTCCATTCTATGACTTCACACACCTCCTTTCTATGACTTGACCCAACTCCATTCTATGACTTCACGCCTCCATTCTGACTTCACACACCTCCATTCTGTGACTTCACACACCTCCATTATATGTCTTCACACACCTCCATTCTATGACTTCACACACCTCCATTCTATACCTTCACACACCTTCATTCTTACTTCACAAACATACATTGTATGTCTTCACACACCTCCATTCCATGACTTCAAACACCTCCATTCTTTGACTTCACACAACTCCATTCTATGTCTTCACACACCTCCATTCTTTGACTTCCCACACCTAAATTCTGACTTGACACATCTCCATACTGTGACTTCACACACCTCCATTCTGACTTCACACATCTCCATTCTATGACTTCACACACCTTCATTTTTACTTTACAAACATCCATTCTATAACTTCACACACCTCCATTCTATGACTTCACACACCTCCATTCAGTGACTTCACACACCTGCATTCTATGACTTCACACACCTCCATTCTGTGACTTCACACACCTCCATTCTATGACTTCACACACTTCCATTGTGACGTCACACACCTCCATTCTATGAGTTCACACACCTCCATTCTGACTTCACACACCTCCATTCTATGACTTCACACACCTCCATTCTGAATGCACACAGCTCCATTCTGTGCCTTCACAAAACTCTATTCTATGATTTCACACAACTCCATACTATGACTTCACACAACCCCACCTATGACTTCACACACCTCCATTCTGACTTCACACACCCCTATTCTATGACTTCGCACACATCCATTCTGACATCACAAACCTCCATTCTGTGACTTCACAGACCTCGAATGTGTGATTTCACTCACACGTACTCTATGACTTCACAATCCTCCATTCTATGACTTCCCACACCTACTTTCTATGACTTCACCCACCTCCAATGGATGACTACACACCTCCATTCTGACTTCACACACCTCCATTCTATGACTTCACACACCC
Source organism: Megascapheus bottae (assembly GCA_024803745.1). NCBI lineage: Eukaryota > Metazoa > Chordata > Mammalia > Rodentia > Geomyidae > Megascapheus > Megascapheus bottae. The sequence goes on from JANJXV010001112.1 coordinate 146,540, forward strand.
CCATTCTATGAGTTCACATACCTCCATTCTATGACTTCACACACCTTCATTCTTACTTCAGAAACATCCATTCTATGACTTCACACACCTCCATTCTATGACTTCACAAACCTCCATTCTGTGACTTCAAACACCTCCATTCTGAGTTCACACAACTCCATTCTGTGATTTCACACACCTCCATTCTGAGTTCACACACCTCCATTCTGTGACTTCTCACACCTCGATTCTGTGACTTCACACAGCTCCAAACTGTGACTTCACACACTTCCATTCTGACTTCATACACCTCCATTCTGAGACTTCACACACCTCCATTCTGAGTTCACACACCTCCATTCTGTGACGTCACACACCTGTATTCTGTGACTTCCCACACCTCCATTCTGTGACTTCACACACCTCCATTCTATGACTTCACACACCTCTATTCTGACTTCACACACCTCCATTCTATGACTTCGCACACCTCTCTTCTGATTTCACACATCTCCATTCTGTGACTTCACACACCTCCATTCAATGACTTCACACACCTACATTCTTTGACTTCACACACCTCCAATCTGACATCACACACCTCCATTCTACGATTTCACAGACCTCGAATCTATGACTTCACTCACCTCCACTCTATGACTTCCCACACCTCCTTTCTATGACTTCACCCACCTCCAATCTATGACTACACACCTCCATTCTGACTTCACACACCTCCATTCCGTGACTTCCTACACCTCCATTCTATGTCTTCACACACCTCCATTCTATGACTTCACACACCTTCATTCTTACTTCAGAAACATCCATTCTATGACTTCACACACCTCCATTCTCTGACTTCACACACCTCCATTCTGAGTTCACACACCTCCGTTCTGTGACTTCACACACCTCCATTCTGTGACTTCACACACTTCCATTCTATGACTTCACACACCTTCATTCTATGATTTCACACACCTCCATTCTGTGACTTCACAAACCTCCATTCTATGACCTCACACACCCTCATTCTATGATTTCACACACCTCCATTCTATGACTTCACACATCAGTTTTGACTTCACACACCTCCAATATATGACTTCAAACACCTCAATTCTGTGACTTCACACACCTCCATTCTATGACTTCAAACCGTCCATTCTGTGACTTCACACACCTCCATTCTATGACTTCACACACCTCCATTCTGAGTGCACACACCTCTATTCTGTGATTTCACACACCTTCCATTCTGTGACTTCACACACCTCCATTCTGTGACTTCACACACTTCCATTCTATGACTTCACACACCTTCATTCTATGATTTCACACACCTCCATTCTGTGACTTCACAAACCTCCATTCTATGACCTCACACATCCTCATTCTATGATTTCACACACCTCCATTCTATGACTTCACACATCCATTTTGACTTCACACACCTCCAATATATGACTTCAAACACCTCAATTCTGTGACTTCACACACCTCCATTCTATGACTTCAAACTGTCCATTCTGTGACTTCACACACCTCCATTCTATGACTTCACACACTTCCATTCTATGACTTCACAAACCTCCATTCTGTGACTTTACACACCTCCAGTCTGAGTTCACACACCTCAATTCTGGGACTTCAGAGACCTCCAATCTGTGACTTCCCACACCTCCATTCTGTGACTTCACACACCTCCATTCTATGACTTCACACACCTCCATTGTATGACTTCACACACGTCCATTCTGTGACTTCACACACCTCCATTCTATGACTTCACACACCTCCATTGTGACTACACACACTACCATTCTATGAGTTCACACACCTCCATTCTGACTTCACACACTTCCATTCTATGACTACACACACATCCATTCTATGACTTCACACACCTCCTTTCTATGACTTCACCCAACTCCATTCTATGACTTCACACCTCCATTCTGACTTCACACACCTCCATTCTGTGACTTCACACACCTCCATTCTATGACTTCACACACCTCCATTCTGTGCCTTCACACACCTCCATTCTATGACCTCACACACCATCATTCTATGATTTCACACACCTCCATTCTATGACTTCACACATCCATTTTGATTTCACACACCTCCAATATATGACTTCAAACACCTCAATTCTGTGACTTCACACACCTCCATTGTATGACTTCACACACTTCCATTCTATGACTTCATACCGTCCATTCTGTGACTTCACAGACCTCCATTCCATGACTTCACAAACCTCCATTCTGTGACTTCACACACCTTCATTCTGAGTTCACAAAACTCCATTCGGTGACTTAACACACATCTATTTTCATTTCACACACCTCTAATATATGACTTCAAACAGCTCAATTCTCTGACTTCACACACCTCCATTCTATGACTTTAAACCCGTCCATTCAGTGACTTCACACACCGCCATTCTATGACTTCATACACCTCCATTCTATGACTTCACCCACCTCCATTCTATGACTTCACACACCTCCATTCTCCGACTTCACACCCCTCTAATTTGATTTCTCATACCTCCATTCTATGACTTCACAAACCTCCCTTCGGTGACTTCACAATACTCCATTCTATGACTTCACACATCTACATTCTATGACTTCACACACCTCAATTCTGCCTCACACACCTCCATTCTGACTTCACACACTTCCATTCTATGACTACACACACATCCATTCTATGACTTCACACACCTCCTTTCTATGACTTCACCCAACTCCATTCTATGACTTCAAACTGTCCATTCTGTGACTTCACACACCTCCATTCTATGACTTCACACACTTCCATTCTATGACTTCACAAACCTCCATTCTGTGACTTTACACACCTACATTCTGAGTTCACACACCTCCATTCTGTGACTTCACACACCTCCATTCTGACTTCACACACCTGCATTGTATGACTTCACACACCTCCATTCTGTGACTTCACACACCTCCATTCTATGACTTCACAAACTTCCATTGTGACGTCACACACCTCCATTCTATGAGTTCACACACCTCCATTCTATGACCTCGAACACCTACATTCTGACTTCACACACCTCCATTCAGTGACTTCACACACCTACATTCTTTGACATCACACACCTCCAATCTGACATCACACACCTCCATTATATGATTTCACAGACCTCCAATCTGTGACATCACTCACCTGCACTCTACGACTTCACACTCCTCCATTCTATGACTTCCCACACCTCCTTTCTATGAATTCACCCACCTCCAATCTATGACTACACACCTCCATTCTGACTTCACACACCTCCATTCTGTGACTTCACACACCTCCATTCTATAACTTCACACACCTCCATTCTATGACTTCACAGACCTCCATTCTGAATTCACACAGCTCCATTCTGTGACTTCACAAAACTCCATTCTGTGATTTCACACACCTCCATACTATGACTTCACACAACTCCATCTATGACTTCACACACCTCCATTCTGACATCACACACCTCCATTCTATGACTTCACAGACCTCGAATCTGTGACTTCACTCACCTGCACTCTATGACTTCACACTCCTCCATTCTATGACTTCACCCACCTCCAATCTATGACTACACACCTCCATTCTGACTTCACACACCTCCATTCTGTGACTTCACACACCTCCATTCCATGACTTCACACACCTTCATTTTTACTTCAGAAACATTCACACACCTCCATTCTATGACTTCACAAACCTCCATTCTGTGACTTCACACATGCATTTTGACTTCACACACCTCCAATATATGACTTCAAACACCTCAATTCTGAGACTTCACACAGCTCCATTCTATGACTTCATAACGTTCATTCTGTGACTTCACACACCTCCATTCTATGACTTCACACACTTCCATTCTATGACTTCACACACCTCCATTCTGTGCCTTTACACACCTCCATTCTGAGTTCAAACACCTCCATTCTGTGACGTCACACACCTGTATTCTGTGACTTCCCACACCTCCATTCTGTGACTTCACACACCTCCATTCTACGACTTCACACACCTCTATTCTGACTTCACACACCTCCGTTCTATGACTTCATACACCTCCATTCTGACTTCACACACCTCCATTCTATGACTTCGCACACCTCTCTTCTGATTTCACACATCTCCATTCTGTGACTTCACACACCTCCATTCAATGACTTCACACACCTACATTCTTTGACTTCACACACCTCCAATCTGACATCACACACCTCCATTCTATGATTTCACAGACCTCGAATCTATGACTTCACTCACCTCCACTCTATGACTTCCCACCCCTCCTTTCTATGGCTTCACCCACCTCCAATCTATGACTACACACCTCCATTCTGACTTCACACACCTCCATTCTGTGACTTCACACACCTCCATTCTATGACTTCACACACCTCCATTCTATGACTTCACACACCTTCATTCTTACTTCAGAAACATCCATTCTATGACTTCACACACGTCCATTCTATGACTTCACAAACCTCCATTCTGTGACTTCACACACCTCCATTCTGACTTCACACACTTCCATTCTATGACTTCACACACCTCCATTCTCTGACTTCACACACCTCCATTCTGAGTTTACACACCTCCGTTCTGTGACTTCACACACCTCCATTCTGTGACTTCACACATTTCCATTCTATGACTTCACACACCTTCATTCTATGATTTCACACACCTCCATTCTGTGACTTCACAAACCTCCATTCTATGACCTCACACACCCTCATTCTATGATTTCACACACCTCCATTCTATGACTTCACACATCAATTTTGACTTCACACATCTCCAATATATGACTTCAAACACCTCCATTCTGTGACTTCACACACCTCCATTCTATGACTTCAAACCGTCCATTCTGTGACTTCACACACATCCATTCTATGACTTCACACACCTCCATTCTGAGTTCACACACCTCTATTCTGTGATTTCACACACCTCCATTCTGTGACTTCACACACCTCCATTCTGTGACTTCACACACTTCCATTCTATGACTTCACACACCTACATTCTATGACTTCACACATCAATTTTGACTTCACACACCTCCAATATATGACTTCAAACACCTCAATTCTGTGACTTCACACACCTCCATTCTATGACTTCAAACCGTCCATTCTGTGACTTCACACACCTCCATTCTATGATTCACACACCTCCATTCTGAGTTCACACACCTCTATTCTGTGATTTCACACACCTTCCATTCTGTGACTTCACACACCTTCCTTCTGTGACTTCACACACTTCCATTCTATGACTTCACACACCTTCATTCTATGATTTCACACACCTCCATTCTGTGACTTCACAAACCTCCATTCTATGACCTCACACACCCTCATTCTATGATTTCACACACCTCCATTCTATGACTTCACACATCCATTTTGACTTCACACACCTCCAATATATGACTTCAAACACCTCAATTCTGTGACTTCACACACCTCCATTCTATGACTTCAAACTGTCCATTCTGTGACTTCACACACCTCCATTCTATGACTTCACACACTTCCATTCTATGACTTCACACACCTCCATTCTGTGACTTTACACACCTCCAGTAAGAGTTCATACACCTCAATTCTGGGACTTCACAGACCTCCAATCTGTGACTTCCCACACCTCCATTCTGTGACTTCACACACCTCCATTCTATGACTTCACACACCTCCATTCTGTGACTTCACACACCTCCATTGTGACTACACACACTACCATTCTATGAGTTCACACACCTCCAATATATGACTTCAAACACCTCAATTCTGTGACTTCACACACCTCCATTCTATGACTTCATACCGTCCATTCTGTGACTTCACAGACCTCCATTCTATGACTTCACAAACCTCCATTCTGTGACTTCACACACCTTCATACTGAGTTCACAAAACTCCATTCGGTGACTTAACACACATCCATTTTGACTTCACACACCTCTAATATATGACTTCAAACAGCTCAATTCTCTGACTTCACACACCTCCATTCTATGACTTTAAACCCGTCCATTCAGTGACTTCACACACCGCCATTCTATGACTTCACACCTCCATTCTATGACTTCACCCACGTCCATTCTATGACTTCACACACCTCCATTCTCTGAATTCACACCCCTCTAATTTGATTTCTGATACCTCCATTCTATGACTTCACACACCTCAATTCTGCCTCACACAACTCCATTCTGTGACTTCACAAAACTCCATTCTATGATTTCACATATCTCCATACTATGACTTCACACACCTCCATCTTTGATTGCACACACCTCCATTCTGAGTTCACACACCTCCATTCTGTGACTTCACACACCTCCATTCTGACTTCACACACCTGCATTGTATGACTTCACACACCTCCATTCTGTGACTTCACACACCTCCATTCTATGACTTCACAAACTTCCATTGTGACGTCACACACCTCCATTCTATGAGTTCACACACCTCCATTCTATGACTTCGAACACCTATATTCTGACTTCACACACCTCCATTCTGTGACTTCACACACCTCCATTCAGTGACTTCACACACCTCCATTCTTTGACTTCACACACCTCCAATCTGACATCACACACCTCCATTATATGATTTCACAGACCTCCAATCTGTGACATCACTCACCTGCACTCTATGACTTCACACTCCTCCATTCTATGACTTCTCACACCTCCTTTCTATGAATTCACCCACCTCCAATCTATGACTACACACCTCCATTCTGACTTCACACACCTCCATTCTGTGACTTCACACAACTCCATTCTATAACTTCACACACCTCCATTCTATGACTTCACACACCTCCATTCTGAATTCACACAGTTCCATTCTGTGACTTCACAAAACTCCATTCTATGATTTCACACACCTCCATACTATGACTTCACACAACTCCATCTATGACTTCACACACCTCCATTCTGACATCACACACCTCCATTCTATGACTTCACATACCTCGAATCTGTGACTTCATTCACCTGCACTCTATGACTTCACACTCCTCCATTCTATGACTTCACCCACCTCCAATCTATGACTACACACCTCCATTCTGACTTCACACACCTCCATTCTGTGACTTCACACACCTCCATTCCATGACTTCACACACCTTCATTTTTACTTCAGAAACATTCACACACCTCCATTCTATGACTTCACAAACCTCCATTCTGTGACTTTACACATGCATTTTGACTTCACACACCTCCAATATATGACTTCATACACCTCAATTCTGTGACTTCACACAACTCCATTCTATGACTTCATAACTTTCATTCTGTGACTTCACACACCTCCATTCTATGACTTCACACACTTCCATTCTATGACTTCACACACCTCCATTCTGTGCCTTTACACACCTCCATTCTGAGTTCACACACCTCCATTCTGTGACGTCACACACCTGTATTCTGTGACTTCCCACACCTCCATTCTGTGACTTCACACACCTCCATTCTACGACTTCACACACCTGTATTCTGACTTCACACACCTCCGTTCTATGACTTCATACACCTCCATTCTGACTTCACACACCTCCATTCTATGTCTTCGCACACCTCTCTTCTGATTTCACACATCTCCATTCTGTGACTTCACACACCTCCATTCAATGACTTCACACACCTACATTCTTTGACTTCACACACCTCCAATCTGACATCACACACCTCCATTCTATGATTTCACAGACCTCGAATCTATGACTTCACTCTCCTCCACTCTATGACTTCCCACAACTCCTTTCTATGACTTCACCCACCTCCAATCTATGACTACACACCTCCATTCTGACTTCACACACCTCCATTCTGTGACTTCACACACCTCCATTCTATGACTTCACACACCTTCATTCTTACTTCAGAAACATCCATTCTATGACTTCACACACCTCCATTGTATGACTTCACAAACCTCTATTCTGTGACTTCACACACCTCCATTCTGACTTCACACACTTCCATTCTATGACTTCACACACCTCCATTCTCTGACTTCACACACCTCCATTCTGAGTTCACACACCTCCGTTCTGTGACTTCACACACCTTCATTCTGTGACTTCACACACTTCCATTCTATGACTTCACACACCTTCATTCTATGATTTCACACACCTCCATTCTGTGACTTCACAAACCTCCATTCTATGACCTCACACACCCTCATTCTATGATTTCACACACCTCCATTCTATGACTTCACACATCCATTTTGACTTCACACACCTCCAATATATGACTTCAAACACCTCAATTCTGTGACTTCACACACCTCCATTCTATGACTTCAAACCGTCCATTCTGTGACTTCACACACCTCCAATCTGACATCACACACCTCCATTCTATGATTTCACAGACCTCGAATCTATGACTTCACTCACCTCCACTCTATGACTTCCCACACCTCCTTTCTATGACTTCACCCACCTCCAATCTATGACTACACATCTCCATTCTGACTTCACACACCTCCATTCTGTGACTTCACACACCTCCATTCTATGACTTCACACACCTCCATTCTATGACTTCACACACCTTCATTCTTACTTCAGAAACATCCATTCTATGACTTCACACACCTCCATTCTATGACTTCACAAACCTCCATTCTGTGATTTCACACACTTCCATTCTGACTTCACACACTTCCATTCTATGACTTCACACACTTCCATTCTATGACTTCAAACACCTACATTCTCTGACTTCACACACCTCCATTCTATTACTTCACAGACCTCGAATCTGTGACTTCACTCACCTGCACTCTATGACTTCACACTCCTCCATTCTATGACTTCACCCACCTCCAATCTATGACTACACACCTCCATTCTGACTTCACACACCTCCATTCTGTGACTTCACACACCTCCATTCCATGACTTCACACACCTTCATTTTTACTTCAGAAACATTCACACACCTCCATTCTATGACTTCACAAACCTCCATTCTGTGACTTCACACATGCATTTTGACTTCACACACCTCCAATATATGACTTCAAACACCTCAATTCTGTGACTTCACACAGCTCCATTCTATGACTTCATAACGTTCATTCTGTGACTTCACGCACCTCCATTCTATGACTTCACACACTTCCATTCTATGACTTCACACACCTCCATTCTGTGCCTTTACACACCTCCATTCTGAGTTCACACACCTCCATTCTGTGACGTCACACACCTGTATTCTGTGACTTCCCACACCTCCATTCTGTGACTTCACACACCTCCATTCTACGACTTCACACACCTCTATTCTGACTTCACACACCTCCGTTCTATGACTTCATACACCTCCATTCTGACTTCACACATCTCCATTCTATGACTTTGCACACCTCTCTTCTGATTTCACACATCTCCATTCTGTGACTTCACACACCTCCATTCAATGACTTCACACACCTACATTCTTTGACTTCACACACCTCCAATCTGACATCACACACCTCCATTCTATGATTTCACAGACCTCGAATCTATGACTTCACTCACCTCCACTCTATGACTTCCCACCCCTCCTTTCTATGGCTTCACCCACCTCCAATCTATGACTACACATCTCCATTCTGACTTCACACACCTCCATTCTGTGACTTCACACACCTCCATTCTATGACTTCACACACCTCCATTCTATGACTTCACACACCTTCATTCTTACTTCAGAAACATCCATTCTATGACTTCACACACCTCCATTCTATGACTTCACAAACCTCCATTCTGTGACTTCACACACCTCCATTCTGACTTCACACACTTCCATTCTATGACTTCACACACCTCCATTCTCTGACTTCACACACCTCCATTCTGAGTTTACACACCTCCGTTCTGTGACTTCACACACCTCCATTCTGTGACTTCACACATTTCCATTCTATGACTTCACACACCTTCATTCTATGATTTCACACACCTCCATTCTGTGACTTCACAAACCTCCATTCTATGACCTCACACACCCTCATTCTATGATTTCACACACCTCCATTCTATGACTTCACACATCAATTTTGACTTCACACATCTCCAATATATGACTTCAAACACCTCCATTCTGTGACTTCACACACCTCCATTCTATGACTTCAAACCGTCCATTCTGTGACTTCACACACATCCATTCTATGACTTCACACACCTCCATTCTGAGTTCACACACCTCTATTCTGTGATTTCACACACCTCCATTCTGTGACTTCACACACCTCCATTCTGTGACTTCACACACCTCCATTCTATGACTTCACACACCTACATTCTATGACTTCACACATCAATTTTGACTTCACACACCTCCAATATATGACTTCAAACACCTCAATTCTGTGACTTCACACACCTCCATTCTATGACTTCAAACCGTCCATTCTGTGACTTCACACACCTCCATTCTATGACTTCACACACCTCCATTCTGAGTTCACACACCTCTATTCTGTGATTTCACACACCTTCCATTCTGTGATTTCACACACCTTCCTTCTGTGAATTCACACACTTCCATTCTATGACTTCACACACCTTCATTCTATGATTTCACACACCTCCATTCTGTGACTTCACAAACCTCCATTCTATGACCTCACACACCCTCATTCTATGATTTCACACACCTCCATTCTATGACTTCACACATCCATTTTGACTTCACACACCTCCAATATATGACTTCAAACACCTCAATTCTGTGACTTCACACACCTCCATTCTATGATTTCAAACTGTCCATTCTGTGACTTCACACACCTCCATTCTATGACTTCACACACTTCCATTCTATGACTTCACACACCTCCATTCTGTGACTTTACACACCTCCAGTAAGAGTTCACACACCTCAATTCTGGGACTTCACAGACCTCCAATCTGTGACTTCCCACACCTCCATTCTGTGACTTCACACACCTCCATTCTATGACTTCACACACCTCCATTCTGTGACTTCACACACCTCCATTGTGACTACACACACTACCATTCTATGAGTTCACACACCTCCAATATATGACTTCAAACACCTCAATTCTGTGACTTCACACACCTCCATTCTATGACTTCATACCGTCCATTCTGTGACTTCACAGACCTCCATACTATGACTTCACAAACCTCCATTCTGTGACTTCACACACCTTCATACTGAGTTCACAAAACTCCATTCGGTGACTTAACACACATCCATTTTGACTTCACACACCTCTAATATATGACTTCAAACAGCTCAATTCTCTGACTTCACACACCTCCATTCTATGACTTTAAACCCGTCCATTCAGTGACTTCACACACCGCCATTCTATGACTTCACACCTCCATTCTATGACTTCACCCACCTCCATTCTATGACTTCACACACCTCCATTCTCCGAATTCACACCCCTCTATTTGATTTCTGATACCTCCATTCTATGACTTCACACACCTCAATTCTGCCTCACACAACTCCATTCTGTGACTTCACAAAACTCCATTCTATGATTTCACATATCTCCATACTATGACTTCACACACCTCCATCTTTGATTGCACACACCTCCATTCTGAGTTCACACACCTCCATTCTGTGACTTCACACACCTCCATTCTGACTTCACACACCTGCATTGTATGACTTCACACACCTCCATTCTGTGACGTCACACACCTCCATTCTATGACTTCACAAACTTCCATTGTGACGTCACACACCTCCATTCTATGAGTTCACACACCTCCATTCTATGACTTCGAACACCTACATTCTGACTTCACACACCTCCATTCTGTGACTTCACACACCTCCATTCAGTGACTTCACACACCTCCATTCTTTGACTTCACACACCTCCAATCTGACATCACACACCTCCATTATATGATTTCACAGACCTCCAATCTGTGACATCACTCACCTGCACTCTATGACTTCACACTCCTCCATTCTATGACTTCTCACACCTCCTTTCTATGAATTCACCCACCTCCAATCTATGACTACACACCTCCATTCTGACTTCACACACCTCCATTCTGTGACTTCACACAACTCCATTCTATAACTTCACACACCTCCATTCTATGACTTCACACACCTCCATTCTGAATTCACACAGTTCCATTCTGTGACTTCACAAAACTCCATTCTATGATTTCACACACCTCCATACTATGACTTCACACAACTCCATCTATGACTTCACACACCTCCATTCTGACATCACACACCTCCATTCTATGACTTCACATACCTCGAATCTGTGACTTCATTCACCTGCACACTATGACTTCACACTCCTCCATTCTATGACTTCACCCACCTCCAATCTATGACTACACACCTCCATTCTGACTTCACACACCTCCATTCTGTGACTTCACACACCTCCATTCCATGACTTCACACACCTTCATTTTTACTTCAGAAACATTCACACACCTCCATTCTATGACTTCACAAACCTCCATTCTGTGACTTTACACATGCATTTTGACTTCACACACCTCCAATATATGACTTCAAACACCTCAATTCTGTGACTTCACACAACTCCATTCTATGACTTCATAACTTTCATTCTGTGACTTCACACACCTCCATTCTATGACTTCACACACTTCCATTCTATGACTTCACACACCTCCATTCTGTGCCTTTACACACCTCCATTCTGAGTTCACACACCTCCATTCTGTGACGTCACACACCTGTATTCTGTGACTTCCCACACCTCCATTCTGTGACTTCACACACCTCCATTCTACGACTTCACACACCTGTATTCTGACTTCACACACCTCCGTTCTATGACTTCATACACCTCCATTCTGACTTCACACACCTCCATTCTATGACTTCGCACACCTCTCTTCTGATTTCACACATCTCCATTCTGTGACTTCACACACCTCCATTCAATGACTTCACACACCTACATTCTTTGACTTCACACACCTCCAATCTGACATCACACACCTCCATTCTATGATTTCACAGACCTCGTATCTATGACTTCACTCTCCTCCACTCTATGACTTCCCACAACTCCTTTCTATGACTTCACCCACCTCCAATCTATGACTACACACCTCCATTCTGACTTCACACACCTCCATTCTGTGACTTCACACACCTCCATTCTATGACTTCACACACCTTCATTCTTACTTCAGAAACATCCATTCTATGACTTCACACACCTCCATTGTATGACTTCACAAACCTCTATTCTGTGACTTCACACACCTCCATTCTGACTTCACACACTTCCATTCTATGACTTCACACACCTCCATTCTCTGACTTCACACACCTCCATTCTGAGTTCACACACCTCCGTTCTGTGACTTGACACACCTTCATTCTGTGACTTCACACACTTCCATTCTATGACTTCACACACCTTCATTCTATGATTTCACACACCTCCATTCTGTGACTTCACAAACCTCCATTCTATGACCTCACACACCCTCATTCTATGATTTCACACACCTCCATTCTATGACTTCACACATCCATTTTGACTTCACACACCTCCAATATATGACTTCAAACACCTCAATTCTGTGACTTCACACACCTCCATTCTATGACTTCAAACCGTCCATTCTGTGACTTCACACACCTCCAATCTGACATCACACACCTCCATTCTATGATTTCACAGACCTCGAATCTATGACTTCACTCACCTCCACTCTATGACTTCCCACACCTCCTTTCTATGACTTCACCCACCTCCAATCTATGACTACACACCTCCATTCTGACTTCACACACCTCCATTCTGTGACTTCACACACCTCCATTCTTTGACTTCACACACCTCCATTCTATGACTTCACACACCTTCATTCTTACTTCAGAAACATCCATTCTATGACTTCACACACCTCCATTCTATGACTTCACAAACCTCCATTCTGTGATTTCACACACTTCCATTCTGACTTCACACACTTCCATTCTATGACTTCACACACTTCCATTCTATGACTTCAAACACCTACATTCTCTGACTTCACACACCTCCATTCTATGACTTCACAGACCTCGAATCTGTGACTTCACTCACCTGCACTCTATGACTTCACACTCCTCCATTCTATGACTTCACTCACCTCCAATCTATGACTACACACCTCCATTCTGACTTCACACACCTCCATTCTGTGACTTCACACACCTCCATTCCATGACTTCACACACCTTCATTTTTACTTCAGAAACATTCACACACCTCCATTCTATGACTTCACAAACCTCCATTCTGTGACTTCACACATGCATTTTGACTTCACACACCTCCAATATATGACTTCAAACACCTCAATTCTGTGACTTCACACAGCTCCATTCTATGACTTCATAACGTTCATTCTGTGACTTCACGCACCTCCATTCTATGACTTCACACACTTCCATTCTATGACTTCACACACCTCCATTCTGTGCCTTTACACACCTCCATTCTGAGTTCACACACCTCCATTCTGTGACGTCACACACCTGTATTCTGTGACTTCCCACACCTCCATTCTGTGACTTCACACACCTCCATTCTACGACTTCACACACCTGTATTCTGACTTCACACACCTCCGTTCTATGACTTCATACACCTCCATTCTGACTTCACACACCTCCATTCTATGACTTCGCACACCTCTCTTCTGATTTCACACATCTCCATTCTGTGACTTCACACACCTCCATTCAGTGACTTCACACACCTGCATTCTTTGACTTCACACACCTCCAATCTGACATCACACACCTCCATTCTATGATTTCACAGACCTCGAATCTATGACTTCACTCTCCTCCACTCTATGACTTCCCACAACTCCTTTCTATGACTTCACCCACCTCCAATCTATGACTACACACCTCCATTCTGACTTCACACACTTCCATTCTGTGACTTCACACACCTCCATTCTATGACTTCACACACCTTCATTCTTACTTCAGAAACATCCATTCTATGACTTCACACACCTCCATTGTATGACTTCACAAACCTCCATTCTGTGACTTCACACACCTCCATTCTGACTTCACACACTTCCATTCTATGACTTCACACACCTCCATTCTCTGACTTCACACACCTCCATTCTGAGTTCACACACCTCCGTTCTGTGACTTCACACACCTCCATTCTGTGACTTCACACACTTCCATTCTATGACTTCACACACCTTCATTCTATGATTTCACACACCTCCATTCTGTGACTTCACAAACCTCCATTCTATGACCTCACACACCCTCATTCTATGATTTCACACACCTCCATTCTATGACTTCACACATCCATTTTGACTTCACACACCTCCAATATATGACTTCAAATACCTCAATTCTGTGACTTCACACACCTCCATTCTATGACTTCAAACCGTCCATTCTGTGACTTCACACACCTCCAATCTGACATCACACACCTCCATTCTATGATTTCACAGACCTCGAATCTATGACTTCACTCACCTCAACTCTATGACTTCCCACACCTCTTTTCTATGACTTCACCCACCTCCAATCTATGACTACACACCTCCATTCTGACTTCACACACCTCCATTCTGTGACTTCACACACCTCCATTCTATGACTTCACACACCTCCATTCTATGACTTCACACACCTTCATTGTTACTTCAGAAACATCCATTCTATGACTTCACACACCTCCATTCTATGACTTCACAAACCTCCATTCTGTGATTTCACACACTTCCATTCTGACTTCACACACTTCCATTCTATGACTTCACACACTTCCATTCTATGAATTCAAACACCTACATTCTCTGACTTCACACACCTCCATTCTATGACTTCACAGACCTCGAATCTCTGACTTCACTCACCTGCACTCTATGACTTCACACTCCTCCATTTTATGACTTCACCCACCTCCAATCTATGACTACACACCTCCATTCTGACTTCACACACCTCCATTCTGTGACTTCACACACCTCCATTCCATGACTTCACACACCTTCATTTTTCCTTCAGAAACATTCACACACCTCCATTCTATGACTTCACAAACCTCCATTCTGTGACTTCACACATGCATTTTGACTTCACACACCTCCAATATATGACTTCAAACACCTCAATTCTGTGACTTCACACAGCTCCATTCTATGACTTCATAACGTTCATTCTGTGACTTCACACACCTCCATTCTATGACTTCACACACTTCCATTCTATGACTTCACACACCTCCATTCTGTGCCTTTACACACCTCCATTCGGAGTTCACACACCTCCATTCTGTGACGTCACACACCTGTATTCTGTGACTTCCCACACCTCCATTCTGTGACTTCACACACCTCCATTCTACGACTTCACACACCTCTATTCTGACTTCACACACCTCCGTTCTATGACTTCATACACCTCCATTCTGACTTCACACACCTCCATTCTATGACTTCGCACACCTCTCTTCTGATTTCACACATCTCCATTCTGTGACTTCACACACCTCCATTCAATGACTTCACACACCTACATTCTTTGACTTCACACACCTCCAATCTGACATCACACACCTCCATTCTATGATTTCACAGACCTCGAATCTATGACTTCACTCACCTCCACTCTATGACTTCCCACACCTCCTTTCTATGGCTTCACCCACCTCCAATCTATGACTACACACCTCCATTCTGACTTCACACACCTCCATTCTGTGACTTCACACACCTCCATTCTATGACTTCACACACCTCCATTCTATGACTTCACACACCTTCATTCTTACTTCAGAAACATCCATTCTATGGCTTCACACACCTCCATTCTATGACTTCACAAACCTCCATTCTGTGACTTCACACACCTCCATTCTGACTTCACACACTTCCATTCTATGACTTCACACACCTCCATTCTCTGACTTCACACACCTCCATTCTGAGTTTACACACCTCCGTTCTGTGACTTCACACACCTCCATTCTGTGACTTCACACACTTCCATTCTATGACTTCACACACCTTCATTCTATGATTTCACACACCTCCATTCTGTGACTTCACAAACCTCCATTCTTTGACCTCACACACCCTCATTCTATGATTTCACACACCTCCATTCTATGACTTCACACATCAATTTTGACTTCACACACCTCCAATATATGACTTCAAACACCTCAATTCTGTGACTTCACACACCTCCATTCTATGACTTCAAACCGTCCATTCTGTGACTTCACACACCTCCATTCTATGACTTCACACACCTCCATTCTGAGTTCACACACCTCTATTCTGTGGTTTCACACACCTTCCATTCTGTGACTTCCCACACCTTCCTTCTGTGACTTCACACACTTCCATTCTATGACTTAACACACCTTCATTCTATGATTTCACACACCTCCATTCTGTGACTTCACAAACCTCCATTCTATGACCTCACACACCCTCATTCTATGATTTCACACACCTCCATTCTATGACTTCACACATCCATTTTGACTTCACACACCTCCAATATATGACTTCAAACACCTCAATTCTGTGACTTCACACACCTCCATTCTATGACTTCAAACTGTCCATTCTGTGACTTCACACACCTCCCTTCTATGACTTCACACACTTCCATTCTATGACTTCACACACCTCCATTCTGTGACTTTACACACCTCCAGTCAGAGTTCACACACCTCAATTCTGGGACTTCACAGACCTCCAATCTGTGACTTCCCACACCTCCATTCTGTGACTTCACACACCTCCATTCTATGACTTCACACACCTCCATTTATGACTTCACACACCTCCATTGTGACTACAGACACTACCATTCTATGAGTTCACACACCTCCAATATATGACTTAAAACACCTCAATTCTGTGACTTCACACACCTCCATTCTATGACTTCATACTGTCCATTCTGTGACTTCACAGACCTCCATTCTATGACTTCACAAACCTCCATTCTGTGACTTCACACACCGTCATACTGAGTTCACAAAACTCCATTCGGTGACTTAACACACATCCATTTTGACTTCACACACCTCTAATATATGACTTCAAACAGCTCAATTCTCTGACTTCACACACCTCCATTCTATGACTTTAAACCCGTCCATTCAGTGACTTCACACACCGCCATTCTATGACTTCACACCTCCATTCTATGACTTCACCCACCTCCATTCTATGACTTCACACACCTCCATTCTCCGACTTCACACCCCTCTAATTTGATTTCTGATACCTCCATTCTATGACTTCACACACCTTAATTCTGCCTCACACAACTCCATTCTGTGACTTCACAAAACTCCATTCTATGATTTCACATATCTCCATACTATGACTTCACACACCTCCATCTTTGATTGCACACACCTCCATTCTGAGTTCACACACCTCCATTCTGTGACTTCACACACCTCCATTCTGACTTCACACAACTGCATTGTATGACTTCACACACCTCCATTCTGTGACTTCACACACCTCCATTCTATGACTTCACAAACTTCCATTGTGACGTCACACACCTCCATTCTATGAGTTCACACACCTCCATTCTATGACTTCGAACACCTACATTCTGACTTCACACACCTCCATTCTGTGACTTCACACACCTCCATTCAGTGACTTCACACACCTCCATTCTTTGACTTCACACACCTCCAATCTGACATCACACACCTCCATTATATGATTTCACAGACCTCCAATCTGTGACATCACTCACCTGCACTCTATGACTTCACACTCCTCCATTCTATGACTTCTCACACCTCCTTTCTATGAATTCACCCACCTCCAATCTATGACTACACACCTCCATTCTGACTTCACACACCTCCATTCTATGACTTCACACACCTCCATTCTGAATTCACACAGCTCCATTATGTGACTTCACAAAACTCCATTCTATGATTTCACACACCTCCATACTATGACTTCACACAACTCCATCTATGACTTCATACACCTCCATGCTGACATCACACACCTCCATTCTATGACTTCACAGACCTCGAATCTGTGACTTCATTCACCTGCACTCTATGACTTCACACTCCTCCATTCTATGACTTCACCCACCTCCAATCTATGACTACACACCTCCATTCTGACTTCACACACCTCCATTCTGTGACTTCACACACCTCCATTCCATGACTTCACACACCTTCATTTTTACTTCAGAAACATTCAGACACCTCCATTCTATGACTTCACAAACCTCCATTCTGTGACTTCACACATGCATTTTGACTTCACATACCTCCAATATATGACTTCAAACACCTCAATTCTGTGACTTCACACAGCTCCATTCTATGACTTCATAACGTTCATTCTGTGACTTCACACACCTCCATTCTATGACTTCACACACTTCCATTCTATGACTTCACACACCTCCATTCTGTGCCTTTACACACCTCCATTCTGAGTTCACACACCTCCATTCTGTGAGGTCACACACCTGTATTCTGTGACTTCCAACACCTCCATTCTGTGACTTCACACACCTCCATTCTACGACTTCACACACCTCTATTCTGACTTCACACACCTCCGTTCTATGACTTCATACACCTCCATTCTGACTTCACACACCTCCATTCTATGACTTCGCACACCTCTCTTCTGATTTCACACATCTCCATTCTGTGACTTCACACACCTCCATTCAATGACTTCACACACCTACATTCTTTGACTTCACACACGTCCAATCTGACATCACACACCTCCATTCTATGATTTCACAGACCTCGAATCTATGACTTCACTCTCCTCCACTCTATGACTTCCCACAACTCCTTTCTATGACTTCACCCACCTCCAATCTATGACTACACACCTCCATTCTATGACTTCACACACCTCCATTCTGTGACTTCACACACCTCCATTCTATGACTTCACACACCTTCATTCTTACTTCAGAAACATCCATTCTATGACTTCACACACCTCCATTCTATGACTTCACAAACCTCCATTCTGTGACTTCACACACCTCCATTCTGACTTCACACACTTCCATTCTATGACTTCACACACCTCCATTCTCTGACTTCACACACCTCCATTCTGAGTTCACACACCTCCGTTCTGTGACTTCACACACCTCCATTCTGTGACTTCACACACTTCCATTCTATGACTTCACACACCTTCATTCTATGATTTCACACACCTCCATTCTGTGACTTCACAAACCTTCATTCTATGACCTCACACACCCTCATTCTATGATTTCACACACCTCCATTCTATGACTTCACACATCCATTTTGACTTCACACACCTCCAATATATGACTTCAAACACCTCAATTCTGTGACTTCACACACCTCCATTCTATGACTTCAAACCGTCCATTCTGTGACTTCACACACCTCCAATCTGACATCACACACCTCCATTCTATGATTTCACAGACCTCGAATCTATGACTTCACTCACCTCCACTCTATGACTTCCCACACCTCCTTTCTATGACTTCACCCACCTCCAATCTATGACTACACACCTCCATTCTGACTTCACACACCTCCATTCTGTGACTTCACACACCTCCATTCTATGACTTCACACACCTCCATTCTATGACTTCACACACCTTCATTGTTACTTCAGAAACATCCATTCTATGACTTCACACACCTCCATTCTATGACTTCACAAACCTCCATTCTGTGATTTCACACACTTCCATTCTGACTTCACACACTTCCATTCTATGACTTCACACACTTCCATTCTATGACTTCAAACACCTACATTCTCTGACTTCACACACCTCCATTCTGAGTTCACACACCTCCAATCTGTGACTTCACACACCTCCATTCTGTGACTTCACACACTTCCATTCTATGACTTCACACACCTTCATTCTATGATTTCACACACCTCCATTTTGTGACTTCACAAACCTCCATTCTATGACCTCACACACCTTCATTCTATGATTTCACACACCTCCACTCTATGACTTCACACATCAATTTTGACTTCAAACACCTCCAATATATGACTTCAAACACCTCAATTCTGTGACTTCACACACCTCCATTCTATGACTTCAAACCGTCCATTCTTTGACTTCACACACCTCCATTCTATGACTTCACACACCTCCATTCTGAGTTCACACACCTCTATTCTGTGATTTCACACACCTCCAATATATGACTTCAAACACCTCAATTCTGTGACTTCATACACCTCCATTCTATGACTTCAAACTGTCCATTCTGTGACTTCACACACCTCCATTTTATGACTTCACACACTTCCATTCTATGACTTCACACACCTCCATTCTGTGACTTTACACACCTCCATTCTGAGTTCACACACCTCAATTCTGGGACTTCACAGACCTCCAATCTGTGACTTCCCACACCTCCATTCTGTGACTTCACACACCTCCATTCTATGACTTCACACACCTCCATTCTATGACTTCACACACCTCCATTCTGACTTCACACACCTCCATTCTATGACTACACACACATCCATTCTATGACTTCACACACCTCCTTTCTATGACTTCACCCAACTCCATTCTATGACTTCACACCTCCATTCTGACTTCACACACCTCCATTCTGTGACTTCACACACATCCATTATATGACTTCACACACCTCCATTCTATGACTTCACACACCTCCATTCTATGCCTTCACACACCTCCATTCTGTGACTTCACACACCTCCATTCTATGCCTTCACACACCTTCATTCTTACTTCACAAATATACATTCTATGACTTCACACTCCTCCATTCTATGACTTCAAACACCTCCATTCTTTGACTTCACACACCTCCATTCTGTGTTCACACACCTCAATTCTGTGACCTCACACACCTCCATTCTGACTTCACACACCTCCATTCTATGACTTCTCACACCTCCATCCTATGTCTTCACACACCTCCATTCTTTGACTTCACACACCTAAATTCTGAGTTGACACATCTCCATTCTGTGACTTCACACACCTCCATTCTGACTTCACAATCTCCATTCTATGACTTCACACACCTTAATTTTTACTTTACAAACATCCATTCTATAACTTCACACACCTCCATTCTATGACTTCACAGACCTCCATTCAGTGGCTTCACACACCTCCATTCTATGACTTCACACACCTCCAT
The DNA here is from genome assembly GCA_024803745.1 of Megascapheus bottae. Taxonomy (NCBI): domain Eukaryota; kingdom Metazoa; phylum Chordata; class Mammalia; order Rodentia; family Geomyidae; genus Megascapheus; species Megascapheus bottae. The sequence goes on from JANJXV010001112.1 coordinate 168,862, forward strand.
TCTGTGACTTTATACACCTCCATTCTATGACTTCACACACTTCCATTGTGACGTCACACACCTCCATTCTATGAGTTCACACACCTCCATTCTGACTTCACACACCCCCATTATATGACTTCACACACCTCCATTCTGAATTCATACAGCTCCATTCTGTGACTTCACAAAACTATTCTATGATTTCACACACCTCCATACTACGACTTCACACAACTCCATGTATGACTTCACACACCTCCATTCTGACATCTCACACCTCTATTCTATGACTTCGCACACCTCCATTCTGACATCACACACCTCCATTCTATGACTTCACAGACCTCGAATCTGTGATTTCACTCACATGCACTGTATGACTTCACACTCCTCCATTCTATGATTTCCCACACCTCCTTTCTATGACTTCACCCACCTCCAATCGATGATTACACACCTCCATTCTGACCTCACACACCTCCATTCTGTGACTTCACACACCCCCATTCTATGAGTTCACATACCTCCATTCTATGACTTCACACACCTTCATTCTTACTTCAGAAACATCCATTCTATGACTTCACACACGTCCATCCTATGACTTCACACACCTCTATTCTGAGTTCACACAACTCCATTCTGTGATTTCACACACCTCCATTCTGAGTTCACACACCTCCATTCTGTGACTTCTCACACCTCGATTCTGTGACTTCACACAGCTCCAAACTGTGACTTTACGCACTTCTATTCTATGACTTCATACACCTCCATTCTGTGACTTCACACACCTCCATTCTGACTTCAAACACCTCAATTCTGTGACATCACACACCTCCATTCTATGACTTCATACCGTCCATTCTGTGACTTCACACACCTCCATTCTATGACTTCACACACCTCCATTGTGACTACACACACTACCATTCTATGAGTTCACACACCTCCATTCTGACTTCACACACCTCCATTCTATGACTTCACAGACCTCGAATCTGTGACTTCATTCACCTGCACTCTATGACTTCACACTCCTCCATTCTATGACTTCACCCACCTCCAATCTATGACTACACACCTCCATTCTGACTTCACACACCTCCATTCTGTGACTTCACACACCTCCATTCCATGACTTCACACACCTTCATTTTTACTTCAGAAACATTCAGACACCTCCATTCTATGACTTCACAAACCTCCATTCTGTGACTTCACACATGCATTTTGACTTCACATACCTCCAATATATGACTTCAAACACCTCAATTCTGTGACTTCACACAGCTCCATTCTATGACTTCATAACGTTCATTCTGTGACTTCACACACCTCCATTCTATGACTTCACACACTTCCATTCTATGACTTCACACACCTCCATTCTGTGCCTTTACACACCTCCATTCTGAGTTCACACACCTCCATTCTGTGAGGTCACACACCTGTATTCTGTGACTTCCAACACCTCCATTCTGTGACTTCACACACCTCCATTCTACGACTTCACACACCTCTATTCTGACTTCACACACCTCCGTTCTATGACTTCATACACCTCCATTCTGACTTCACACACCTCCATTCTATGACTTCGCACACCTCTCTTCTGATTTCACACATCTCCATTCTGTGACTTCACACACCTCCATTCAATGACTTCACACACCTACATTCTTTGACTTCACACACGTCCAATCTGACATCACACACCTCCATTCTATGATTTCACAGACCTCGAATCTATGACTTCACTCTCCTCCACTCTATGACTTCCCACAACTCCTTTCTATGACTTCACCCACCTCCAATCTATGACTACACACCTCCATTCTATGACTTCACACACCTCCATTCTGTGACTTCACACACCTCCATTCTATGACTTCACACACCTTCATTCTTACTTCAGAAACATCCATTCTATGACTTCACACACCTCCATTCTATGACTTCACAAACCTCCATTCTGTGACTTCACACACCTCCATTCTGACTTCACACACTTCCATTCTATGACTTCACACACCTCCATTCTCTGACTTCACACACCTCCATTCTGAGTTCACACACCTCCGTTCTGTGACTTCACACACCTCCATTCTGTGACTTCACACACTTCCATTCTATGACTTCACACACCTTCATTCTATGATTTCACACACCTCCATTCTGTGACTTCACAAACCTTCATTCTATGACCTCACACACCCTCATTCTATGATTTCACACACCTCCATTCTATGACTTCACACATCCATTTTGACTTCACACACCTCCAATATATGACTTCAAACACCTCAATTCTGTGACTTCACACACCTCCATTCTATGACTTCAAACCGTCCATTCTGTGACTTCACACACCTCCAATCTGACATCACACACCTCCATTCTATGATTTCACAGACCTCGAATCTATGACTTCACTCACCTCCACTCTATGACTTCCCACACCTCCTTTCTATGACTTCACCCACCTCCAATCTATGACTACACACCTCCATTCTGACTTCACACACCTCCATTCTGTGACTTCACACACCTCCATTCTATGACTTCACACACCTCCATTCTATGACTTCACACACCTTCATTGTTACTTCAGAAACATCCATTCTATGACTTCACACACCTCCATTCTATGACTTCACAAACCTCCATTCTGTGATTTCACACACTTCCATTCTGACTTCACACACTTCCATTCTATGACTTCACACACTTCCATTCTATGACTTCAAACACCTACATTCTCTGACTTCACACACCTCCATTCTGAGTTCACACACCTCCAATCTGTGACTTCACACACCTCCATTCTGTGACTTCACACACTTCCATTCTATGACTTCACACACCTTCATTCTATGATTTCACACACCTCCATTTTGTGACTTCACAAACCTCCATTCTATGACCTCACACACCTTCATTCTATGATTTCACACACCTCCACTCTATGACTTCACACATCAATTTTGACTTCAAACACCTCCAATATATGACTTCAAACACCTCAATTCTGTGACTTCACACACCTCCATTCTATGACTTCAAACCGTCCATTCTTTGACTTCACACACCTCCATTCTATGACTTCACACACCTCCATTCTGAGTTCACACACCTCTATTCTGTGATTTCACACACCTCCAATATATGACTTCAAACACCTCAATTCTGTGACTTCATACACCTCCATTCTATGACTTCAAACTGTCCATTCTGTGACTTCACACACCTCCATTTTATGACTTCACACACTTCCATTCTATGACTTCACACACCTCCATTCTGTGACTTTACACACCTCCATTCTGAGTTCACACACCTCAATTCTGGGACTTCACAGACCTCCAATCTGTGACTTCCCACACCTCCATTCTGTGACTTCACACACCTCCATTCTATGACTTCACACACCTCCATTCTATGACTTCACACACCTCCATTCTGACTTCACACACCTCCATTCTATGACTACACACACATCCATTCTATGACTTCACACACCTCCTTTCTATGACTTCACCCAACTCCATTCTATGACTTCACACCTCCATTCTGACTTCACACACCTCCATTCTGTGACTTCACACACATCCATTATATGACTTCACACACCTCCATTCTATGACTTCACACACCTCCATTCTATGCCTTCACACACCTCCATTCTGTGACTTCACACACCTCCATTCTATGCCTTCACACACCTTCATTCTTACTTCACAAATATACATTCTATGACTTCACACTCCTCCATTCTATGACTTCAAACACCTCCATTCTTTGACTTCACACACCTCCATTCTGTGTTCACACACCTCAATTCTGTGACCTCACACACCTCCATTCTGACTTCACACACCTCCATTCTATGACTTCTCACACCTCCATCCTATGTCTTCACACACCTCCATTCTTTGACTTCACACACCTAAATTCTGAGTTGACACATCTCCATTCTGTGACTTCACACACCTCCATTCTGACTTCACAATCTCCATTCTATGACTTCACACACCTTAATTTTTACTTTACAAACATCCATTCTATAACTTCACACACCTCCATTCTATGACTTCACAGACCTCCATTCAGTGGCTTCACACACCTCCATTCTATGACTTCACACACCTCCATTCTGTGACTTTATACACCTCCATTCTATGACTTCACACACTTCCATTGTGACGTCACACACCTCCATTCTATGAGTTCACACACCTCCATTCTGACTTCACACACCCCCATTATATGACTTCACACACCTCCATTCTGAATTCATACAGCTCCATTCTGTGACTTCACAAAACTATTCTATGATTTCACACACCTCCATACTACGACTTCACACAACTCCATGTATGACTTCACACACCTCCATTCTGACATCTCACACCTCTATTCTATGACTTCGCACACCTCCATTCTGACATCACACACCTCCATTCTATGACTTCACAGACCTCGAATCTGTGATTTCACTCACATGCACTGTATGACTTCACACTCCTCCATTCTATGATTTCCCACACCTCCTTTCTATGACTTCACCCACCTCCAATCGATGATTACACACCTCCATTCTGACCTCACACACCTCCATTCTGTGACTTCACACACCCCCATTCTATGAGTTCACATACCTCCATTCTATGACTTCACACACCTTCATTCTTACTTCAGAAACATCCATTCTATGACTTCACACACGTCCATCCTATGACTTCACACACCTCTATTCTGAGTTCACACAACTCCATTCTGTGATTTCACACACCTCCATTCTGAGTTCACACACCTCCATTCTGTGACTTCTCACACCTCGATTCTGTGACTTCACACAGCTCCAAACTGTGACTTTACGCACTTCTATTCTATGACTTCATACACCTCCATTCTGTGACTTCACACACCTCCATTCTGACTTCAAACACCTCAATTCTGTGACATCACACACCTCCATTCTATGACTTCATACCGTCCATTCTGTGACTTCACACACCTCCATTCTATGACTTCACACACCTCCATTGTGACTACACACACTACCATTCTATGAGTTCACACACCTCCATTCTGACTTCACACACCTCCATTCTATGACTTCACACACCTCCATTCTATGACTTCACACACCTCCTTTGTATGACTTCACCCAACTCCATTCTCTGACTTCACACATCCATTCTGACTTCACACCCCTCCATTCTGTGACTTCATAAACCTCCATTATATGACTTCATACACCTCCATTCTATGACTTCACACACGTCCATTCTGTGACTTCACACACCTCCATTCTATGACTTCACACACCTCCATTGTGACTACACACACTACCACTCTATGAGTTCACACACCTCCCTTCTGACTTCACACACCTCCATTCTATGACTTCACACACCTCCATTCTACGACTTCACACACCTTTCTATGACTTCACCCAACTCCATTCTATGACTTCACACATCCATTCTGACTTCACACACCTCCATTCTGTGACTTCACACACCTCCATTATATGACTTCACACACCTCCATTCTTTGCCTGCAAACACCTCCATTCTTACTTCACAAACATACATTCTATGACTTCACACTCCTCCATTCTATGCCTTCAAACACCTCCATTCTTTGACTCCATTCTGTGTTCACACACCTCAATTCTGTGACTTCACACACCTCCATTCTTTGACTTCACACACCTCCATTCTATGACTTCACACACCTCCATTCTATGTCTTCACACACCTCCATTCTTTGACTTCACACACCTAAATTCTGACTTGACACATCTCCATTCTGTGCATTCACACACCTCCATTCTGACTTCACACATCTCCATTCTATGACTTCACACACCTTCATTTTTACATTACAAACATCCATTCTATAACTTCACACACCTCCATTCTATGACTTCACACACCTCCATTCAGTGACTTCACACACCTCCATTCTATGACTTCACACACCTCCATTCTGTGACTTCAAACACCTCCATTCTATGACTTCACACACTTCCATTGTGACGTCACACACCTCCATTCTATGAGTTCACACACCTCCATTCTGACTTCACACACCTCCATTCTATGACTTCACACACTTCCATTCTGAATTCACACAGCTCCATTCTGTGCCTTCACAAAACTCTATTCTATTATTTCACACACCTCCATACTACGACTTCACACAACTCCATCTATGACTTCACACACCTCCATTCTTACTTCACACGACTCTATTCTATGACTTCGCCCACCTCCATTCTGACATCACACACCTCCATTCTATGACTTCACAGACCTCGAATCTGCGATTTCACTCACATGCACTCTATGACTTCACACTCCTCCATTCTATGACTTCAAACACCTCCATTCTTTGACTTCACACACCTCCATTCTGTGTTCACACACCTCAATTCTGTGACTTCACACACCTCCATTCTGACTTCACACACCTCCATTCTATGGCTTCCCACACTTCCTTTCTATGACTTCCCCAACCTTCAATCGATGACTACACACCTCCATTCTGACTTCACACACCTCCACTCTGTGACTTCACACTCCTACATTCTATGACTTCCCACACCTCCTTTCTATGAATTCATACCGTCCATTCTGTGACTTCACAGACCTCCATTCTATGACTTCACAAACCTCCATTCTGTGACTTCACACACCTTCATACTGAGTTCACAAATCTCCATTCGGTGACTTAACACACATCCATTTTGACTTCACACACCTCTAATATATGACTTCAAACAGCTCAATTCTCTGACTTCACACACCTCCATTATATGACTTTAAACCCGTCCATTCAGTGACTTCACACACCGCCATTCTATGACTTCATACACCTCCATTCTATGACTTCACCCACCTCCATTCTATGACTTCACACACCTCCATTCTCCGACTTCACACCCCTCTAATTTGATTTCTCATACCTCCATTCTATGACTTCACAAACCTCCCTTCGGTGACTTCACAATACTCCATTCTATGACTTCACACATCTACATTCTATGACTTCACACACCTCAATTCTGCCTCACACAACTCCATTCTGTGACTTCACAAAACTCCATTCTATGATTTCACATATCTCCATACTATGACTTCACACACCTCCATCTATGATTGTACACACCTCCATTCTGAGTTCACACACCTCCATTCTGTGACTTCACACACCTCCATTCTGACTTCACACACCTGCATTGTATGACTTCACACACCTCCATTGTGTGACTTCACACACCTCCATTCTATGACTTCACAAACTTCCATTGTGACGTCACACACCTCCATTCTATGAGTTCACACACCTCCATTCTATGACTTCGAACACCTACATTCTCACTTCACACACCTCCATTCTGTGACTTCACACACCTCCATTTAGTGACTTCACACACCTACATTCTTTGACTTCACACACCTCCAATGTGACATCACACACCTCCATTATATGATTTCACAGACCTCCAATCTGTGACATCACTCACCTGCACTCTATGACTTCACACTCCTCCATTCTATGACTTCCCACACCTCCTTTCTATGAATTCACCCACCTCCAATCTGTGACTACACACGTCCATTCTGACTTCACACACCTACATTCTGTGACTTCACACACCTCCATTCTATAACTTCACACACCTCCATTCTATGATTTCACACACCTCCATTCTGAATTCACACAGCTCCATTCTGTGACTTCACACACCTCTATTCTATGACTTCGCACACCTCCATTCTGACATCACACACCTCCATTCTATGACTTCACAGACCTCGAATCTGTGACTTCACTCACCTGCACTCTATCACTTCACACTCCTCCATTCTATGACTTCACCCACCTCCAATCTCTGATTACACACCTCCATTCTGACTTCACACACCTCCATTCTGTGACTTCACACACCTCCATTCCATGACTTCACACACCTTCATTTTTACTTCAGAAACATTCAGACACCTCCATACTATGACTTCACAAACCTCCATTCTGTGACTTTACACATGCATTTTGACTTCACACACCGCCAATATATGACTTCAAACACCTCAATTCTGTGACTTCACACAGCTCCATTCTATGACTTCATAACGTCCATTCTGTGACTTCACACACCTCCTTTCTATGACTTCACACACTTCCATTCTATGACTTCACACACCTCCATTCTGTGCCTTTACACACCTCCATTCTGAGTTCACACACCTCCATTCTGTGACGTCACACACCTGTATTCTGTGACTTCCCACACCTCCATTCTGTGACTTCACACACCTCCATTCTATGACTTCACACACCTCTACTCTGACTTCACACACCTCCGTTCTATGACTTCATACACCTCCATTCTGACTTCACACACCTCCATTCTATGACTTCGCACACCTCTCTTCTGATTTCACACACCTCCATTGTGTGACTTCACACACCTCCATTCAATGACTTCACACACCTCAATTCTTTGACTTCACACACCTCCAATCTGACATCACACACCTCCATTCTATGATTTCACAGACCTCGAATCTATGATTTCACTCACCTTCACTATATGACTTCCCACACCTCCTTTCTATGACTTCACCCACCTCCAATCTATGACTACACACCTCCATTCTGACTTCACAGACCTCCATTCTGTGACTTCACACACCTCAATTCTATGACTTCACACACCTCCATTCTATGACTTCACACACCTTCATTCTTACTTCAGAAACATCCATTCTATGACTTCACACACCTCCATTCTATGACTTCACACACTTCCATTCTATGACTTCAAACACCTCCATTCTCTGACTTCACACACCTCCATTCTGAGTTCACACACCTCCGTTCTGTGACTTGACACACCTTCATTCTGTGACTTCACACACTTCCATTCTATGACTTCACACACCTTCATTCTATGATTTCACACACCTCCATTTTGTGACTTCACAAACCTCCATTCTATGACCTCACACACCTTCATTCTATGATTTCACACACCTCCATTCTATGATTTCACACATCAATTTTGACTTCACACACCTCCAATATATGACTTCATACACCTCATTTCTGTGACTTCACACACCTCCATTCTATGACTTCAAACCGTCCATTCTTTGACTTCACACACCTCCATTCTATGACTTCACACACCTAAATTCTGAGTTGACACATCTCTATTCTGTGACTTCACACACCTCCAATCTGACTTCACACATCTCCATTCTATGACTTCACACACCTTCATTTTTACTTTACAAACATCCATTCTATAACTTCACACACCTCCATTCTATGACTTCACACACCTCCCTTCAGTGACTTCACACACCTCCATTCTATGAGTTCACACACCTCCATTCTGACTCCACACACCTCCATTATATGACTTCACACACCTCCATTCTGAATTCACACAGCTCCATTCTGTGACTTCACACACCTCCATTCTGACTTCAAACACCTCAATTCTGAGACTTCACACACCTCCATTCTATGACTTCATACCGTCCATTCTGTGACTTCACACACCTCCATTCTATGACATCACACACCTCCATTGTGACTACACACACTACCATTCTATGAGTTCACACACCTCCATTCTATGACTTCACACACCTCCATTCTGAATTCACACAGCTCCATTCTGTGACTTCACACACCTCCATTCTGACTTCAAACACCTCAATTCTGTGACTTCACACACCTCCATTCTATGACTTCATACCGTCCATTCTGTGACTTCACACACCTCCATTCTATGACTTCACACACCTCCATTCTCTGACTTCGCACACCTCCTTTGTATGACTTCACCCAACTCCATTCTATGACTTCACACATCCATTCTGACTTCACACCCCTCCATTCTGTGACTTCATACACCTCCATTATATGACTTCATACACCTCCATTCTATGACTTCACACACGTCCATTCTGTGACTTCACACACTTCCATTCTATGACTTCACACACCTCCATTTTGACTACACACACTACCATTCTATGAGTTCACACACCTCCATTCTGACTTCACACACCTCCATTCTATGACTTCACACACCTCCATTCTACGACTTCACACAACTTCTTTCTATGACTTCACCCAACTCCATTCTATGACTTCACACATCCATTCAGACTTCACACACCTCCATTCTGTGAATTCACACACCTCCATTATATGACTTCACACACCTCCATTCTATGCCTGCACACACCTTCATTCTTACTTCACAAACATACATTCTATGACTTCACACTCCTCCATTCTATGCCTTCAAACACCTGCATTCTTTGACTCCATTCTGTGTTCACACACCTCAATTCTGTGACTTCACACACCTCCATTTTGACTTCACACGCCTCCATTCTATGACTTCACACACCTCCATTCTATGTCTTCACACACCTCCATTCTTTGACTTCACACACCTAAATTCTGACTTGACACATATCCATTCTGTGACTTCACACACCTCCATTCTGACTTCACACATCTCCATTCTATGACTTCACACACCTTCATTTTTACATTACAAACATCCATTCTATAACTTCACACACCTCCATTCTATGACTTCACACACCTCCATTCAGTGACTTCACACACCTCCATTCTCTGACTTCACACACCTCCATTCTGTGACTTCAAACACCTCCATTCTATGACTTCACACACTTCCATTGTGACGTTACACACCTCCATTCTATGAGTTCACACACCTCCATTCTGACTTCACACACCTCCATTCTATGACTTCACACACCTACATTCTGAATTCACACAGCTTAATTCTGTGCCTTCACAAAACTCTATTCTATTATTTCACACACCTCCATACTACGACTTCACAAAACTCCATCTATGACTTCACACACCTCCATTCTGACTTCACACACCTCTATTCTATGACTTCGCCCACCTCCATTCTGACATCACACACCTCCATTCTATGACTTCACAGACCTCGAATCTGTGATTTCACTCACATGCACTCTATGACTTCACACTCCTCCATTCTATGACTTCAAACACCTCCATTCTTTGACTTCACACACCTCCATTCTGTGTTCACACACCTCAATTCTGTGACTTCACACACCTCCATTCTGACTTCACACACCTCCATTCTATGGCTTCCCACACTTCCTTTCTATGACTTCACCAACCTCCAATCGATGACTACACTCCTCCATTCTGACTTCACACTCCTCCACTCTGTGACTTCACACACCCCCATTCTATGAGTTCACATACCTCCATTCTATGACTTCACACACCTTCATTCTTACTTCAGAAACATCCATTCTATGACTTCACAAACCTCCATTATATGACTTCACACACTTCCATTCTATGACTTCACACACCTCCATTCTGTGACTTCACACACCTCCATTCTGAGTTCACGCAACTCCATTAGGTGACTTCACACACCTCCATTCTGACTTCACACACCTCCATTATATGACTTCACACACATCCATTCTGTGACTTCTCACACCTCGATTCTGTGACTTCACACAGCTACAATAAGTGACTTCACAAACTTCCATTCTATGACTTCACACACCTCCATTCTATGACTTCACACACCTCCTTTGTATGACTTCACCCAACTCCATTCTATGACTTCACACATCCATTCTGACTTCACACCCCTCCATTCTGTGACTTCATACACCTCCATTATATGACTTCATACACCTCCATTCTATGACTTCACACACGTCCATTCTGTGACTTCACACACCTCCATTCTATGACTTCACACCCCTCCATTGTGACTACACACACTACCATTCTATGAGTTCACACACCTCCATTCTGACTTCACACACCTCCATTCTATTACTTCACACACCTCCATTCTGAATTCACACAGCTCAGTTCTGTGACTTCACAAAATTCCATTCTGACTTCACACACCTCCATTGTATGTATTCACACACGTCCATTCTGTGACTTCACACACCTCCAATCTGACATCACACACCTCCATTCTATGATTTCACAGACCTCTAATCTATGACTTCACTCACCTCCACTATATGACTTCCCACACCTCCTTTCTATGACTTCACCCACCTCCAATCTATGACTACACACCTCCATTCTGACTTCACAGACCTCCATTCTGTGACTTCACACACCTCCATTCTATGACTTCACACACCTCCATTCTATGACTTCACACACCTTCATTCTTACTTCAGAAACATCCATTCTATGACTTCACACACCTCCATTCTATGACTTCACAAACCTCCATTCTGTGATTTCACACACTTCCATTCTGACTTCACACACTTCCATTCTATGACTTCACACACTTCCATTCTATGACTTCAAACACCTCCATTCTCTGACTTCACACACCTCCATTCTGAGTTCACACACCTCCAATCTGTGACTTCACACACCTCAATTCTGTGAATTCACACACTTCCATTCTATGACTTCACACACCTTCATTCTATGATTTCACACACCTCCATTTTGTGACTTCACAAACCTCCATTCTATGACCTCACACACCTTCATTCTATGATTTCACACACCTCCATTCTATGACTTCACACATCAATTTTGACTTCACACACCTCCAATATATGACTTCAAACACCTCAATTCTGTGACTTCACACACCTCCATTCTATGACTTCAAACCGTCCATTCTTTGACTTCACACACCTCCATTCTATGACTTCAGACACCTAAATTCTGAGTTGACACATCTCCATTCTGTGACTTCACACACCTCCATTCTGACTTCACACATCTCCATTCTATGACTTCACACACCTTCATTTTTACTTTACAAACATCCATTCTATAACTTCACACACCTCCATTATATGACTTCACACACCTCCATTCAGTGACTTCACACACCTCCATTCTATGACTTCACACACCTCCATTCTGTGACTTTACACACCTCCATTCTATGACTTCACACACTTCCATTGTGACTTCACACACCTCCATTCTATGAGTTCACATACCTCCATTCTGACTTCACACACCTCCATTATATGACTTCACACACCTCCATTCTGAATTCACACAGCTCCATTCTGTGACTTCACACACCTCCATTCTGACTTCAAACACCTCAATTCTGTGACTTCACACACCTCCATTCTATGACTTCATACCGTCCATTCTGTGACTTCACACACATCCATTCTATGACTTCACACACCTCCTTTGTATGACTTCACCCAACTCCATTCTATGACTTCACACATCCATTCTGACTTCACACCCCTCCATTCTGTGACTTCATACACCTCCATTATATGACTTCATACACCTCCATTCTATGACTTCACACACGTCCATTCTGTGACTTCACACACCTCCATTCTATGACTTCACACCCCTCCATTGTGACTACACACACTACCATTCTATGAGTTCACACACCTCCATTCTGACTTCACACTCCTCCATTCTATGACTTCACACACCTCCATTCTACGACTTCACACACCTTCTTTCTATGACTTCACCCAACTCCATTCTATGACTTCACACATCCATTCTGACTTCACACACCTCCATTCTGTGACTTCACACACCACCATTATATGACTTCACACACCTCCCTTCTATGCCTGCACACACCTTCATTCTTACTTCACAAACATACATTCTATGACTTCACACTCCTCCATTCTATGCCTTCAAACACCTCCATTCTTTGACTCCATTCTGTGTTCACACACCTCAATTCTGTGACTTCACACACCTCCATTCTGACGTCACACACCTCCATTCTATGACTTCACACACCTCCATTTTATGTCTTCACACACCTCCATTCTTTGACTTCACACACCTAAATTCTGACTTGACACATCTCCATTCTGTGACTTCACACACCTCCATTCTGACTTCACACATCTCCATTCTATGACTTCACACACCTTCATTTTTACATTACAAACATCCATTCTATAACTTCACACACCTCCATTCTATGACTTCACACACCTCCATTCAGTGACTTCACACACCTCCATTCTATGACTTCACACACCTCCATTCTGTGACTTAAAACACCTCCATTCTATGACTTCACACACTTCCATTGTGACGTCACACACCTCCATTCTATGAGTTCACAAACCTCCATTCTGACTTCACACACCTCCATTCTATGACTTCACACACCTCCATTCTGAATTCACACAGCTCCATTCTGTGCCTTCACAAAACTCTATTCTATTATTTCACACACCGCCATACTACGACTTCACACAACTCCATCTATGACTTCACACACCTCCATTCTGACTTCACACACCTCTATCCTATGACTTCGCACACCTCCATTCTGACATCACACACCTCCATTCTATGACTTCACAGACCTCGAATCTGTGATTTCACTCACATGCACTCTATGACTTCACACTCCTCCATTCTATGACTTCAAACACCTCCGTTCTTTGACTTCACACACCTCCATTCTGTGTTCACACACCTCAATTCTGTGACTTCACACACCTCCATTCTGACTTCACACACCTCCATTCTATGGCTTCCCACACTTCCTTTCTATGACTTCACCAACCTCCAATCGATGACTACACACCTCCATTCTGACTTCACACACCTCCACTCTGTGACTTCACACACCCCCATTCTATGAGTTCACATACCTCCATTCTATGACTTCACACACCTTCATTCTTACTTCAGAAACATCCATTCTATGACTTCACAAACCTCCATTGTATGACTTCACACACTTCCATTCTATGACTTCACACACCTCCATTCTGTGACTTCACACACCTCCATTCTGAGTTCAAACAACTCCATTGGGTGACTTCACACACCTCCATTCTGACTTCACACACCTCCATTATATGACTTCACACACTTCCATTCTATAACTTCACACACATCCATTCTGTGACTTCACACAGCTCCATTCTGAGTTCACACACCTCCATTCTGTGACTTCTCACACCTCAATTCTGTGACTTCACACAGCTCCAATAAGTGACTTCACACAATTCCATTCTATGACTTCACACACCTCCATTGTATGACTTCACACATACATTTTGATTTCACACACCTCCAATATATGATTTCAAACACCTCAATTCTGTGCCTTCACACACCTCCATTCTATGACTCCATACCGTCCATTCTGTGACTTCACACACCTCCATTCTATGACTTCACACACTTCCATTCTATGACTTCACACACCTCCATTCTGTGACTTTACACACCTCCATTCTGGGTTCACACACCTCCATTCTGTGACTTCACATTCCTGCAATCTGTGACATCCCACACCTCCATTCTGTGACTTCACACACCTCCATTCTATGACTTCCCACACTTCCATTCTGTGACTTCACAAACCTCCATTCTATGACTTCACACACCTCCATTGTGACTACACACACCTCCATTCTATGAGTTCACACACCTCCATTCTGACTTCACACACCTCCATTCTATGACTTCACACACCTCCATTCTGAATTCACACAGCTCAATTCTGTGACTTCACAAAATTCCATTCTGACTTCACACACCTCCATTGTATGTATTCACACACGTCCGTTCTGTGACTTCACACACCTCCATTGTGACGTCACACACCTCCATTCTATGGGTTCACACACCTCCATTCTGACTTCACACACCTCTATTCTATGACTTCGCACACCTCCATTCTGACATCACACACCTCCATTCTATGACTTCACAGACCTCGAATCTGTGATTTCACTCACATGCACTCTATGACTTCACACTCCTCCATTCTATGATTTCCCACACCTCCTTTCTATGACTTCACCCACCTCCAATCGATGACTACACACCTCCATTCTGACTTCACACACCTCCATTCTGTGACTTCACACACCCCCATTCTATGAGTTCACATACCTCCATTCTATGACTTCACACAGCTTCATTCTTACTTCAGAAACATCCATTCTATGACTTCACACAACTCCATTCTATGACTTCACAAACCTCCATTCTGTGACTTCACACACCTCCATTCTGAGTTCACACAACTCCATTCGGTGACTTCACACACCTCCATTCTGACTTCACACACCTCCATTATATGACTTCACACACCTCCATTCTACGACTTCACACACCTTCTTTCTATGACTTCCTCCAACTCCATTCTATGATTCACACATCCATTCTGACTTCACACACCTCCATTCTGTGACTTCACACACGTCCATTATATGACTTCACACACCTCCATTCTATGCCTGCACACACCTTCATTCTTACTTCACAAACATACATTCTATGACTTCACACTCCTCAATTCTATGCCTTCAAACACCTCCATTCTTTGACTCCATTCTGTGTTCACACACCTCAATTCTGTGACTTCACACACCTCCTTTCTGACTTCACAGAACTGCATTCTATGACTTCACACACCTCCATTCTATGTCTTCACACACCTCCATTCTTTGACTTCACACACCTTAATTCTGACTTGACACATCTCTATTCTGTGACTTCACACACCTCCATTCTGACTTCACACATCTCCATTCTATGACTTCACACACCTTCATTTTTACATTACAAACATCCATTCTATAACTTCACACACCTCCATTCTATGCCTTCACACACCTCCATTGTGTGACTTCACACACCTCCATTCTATGACTTCACAAACTTCCATTGTGACGTCACACACCTCCATTCTATGAGTTCACACACCTCCATTCTATGACTTCGAACACCTACATTCTCACTTCACACACCTCCATTCTGTGACTTCACACACCTCCATTTAGTGACTTCACACACCTACATTCTTTGACTTCACACACCTCCAATGTGACATCACACACCTCCATTATATGATTTCACAGACCTCCAATCTGTGACATCACTCACCTGCACTCTATGACTTCACACTCCTCCATTCTATGACTTCCCACACCTCCTTTCTATGAATTCACCCACCTCCAATCTGTGACTACACACGTCCATTCTGACTTCACACACCTACATTCTGTGACTTCACACACCTCCATTCTATAACTTCACACACCTCCATTCTATGATTTCACACACCTCCATTCTGAATTCACACAGCTCCATTCTGTGACTTCACACACCTCTATTCTATGACTTCGCACACCTCCATTCTGACATCACACACCTCCATTCTATGACTTCACAGACCTCGAATCTGTGACTTCACTCACCTGCACTCTATCACTTCACACTCCTCCATTCTATGACTTCACCCACCTCCAATCTCTGATTACACACCTCCATTCTGACTTCACACACCTCCATTCTGTGACTTCACACACCTCCATTCCATGACTTCACACACCTTCATTTTTACTTCAGAAACATTCAGACACCTCCATACTATGACTTCACAAACCTCCATTCTGTGACTTTACACATGCATTTTGACTTCACACACCGCCAATATATGACTTCAAACACCTCAATTCTGTGACTTCACACAGCTCCATTCTATGACTTCATAACGTCCATTCTGTGACTTCACACACCTCCTTTCTATGACTTCACACACTTCCATTCTATGACTTCACACACCTCCATTCTGTGCCTTTACACACCTCCATTCTGAGTTCACACACCTCCATTCTGTGACGTCACACACCTGTATTCTGTGACTTCCCACACCTCCATTCTGTGACTTCACACACCTCCATTCTATGACTTCACACACCTCTACTCTGACTTCACACACCTCCGTTCTATGACTTCATACACCTCCATTCTGACTTCACACACCTCCATTCTATGACTTCGCACACCTCTCTTCTGATTTCACACATCTCCATTCTGTGACTTCACACACCTCCATTCAATGACTTCACACACCTCCATTCTTTGACTTCACACACCTCCAATCTGACATCACACACCTCCATTCTATGATTTCACAGACCTCGAATCTATGATTTCACTCACCTTCACTATATGACTTCCCACACCTCCTTTCTATGACTTCACCCACCTCCAATCTATGACTACACACCTCCATTCTGACTTCACAGACCTCCATTCTGTGACTTCACACACCTCAATTCTATGACTTCACACACCTCCATTCTATGACTTCACACACCTTCATTCTTACTTCAGAAACATCCATTCTATGACTTCACACACCTCCATTCTATGACTTCACACACTTCCATTCTATGACTTCAAACACCTCCATTCTCTGACTTCACACACCTCCATTCTGAGTTCACACACCTCTAATCTGTGACTTCACACACCTCAATTCTGTGATTTCACACACTTCCATTCTATGACTTCACACACCTTCATTCTATGATTTCACACACCTCCATTTTGTGACTTCACAAACCTCCATTCTATGACCTCACACACCTTCATTCTATGATTTCACACACCTCCATTCTATGACTTCACACATCAATTTTGACTTCACACACCTCCAATATATGACTTCATACACCTCAATTCTGTGACTTCACACACCTCCATTCTATGACTTCACACACCTAAATTCTGAGTTGACACATCTCCATTCTGTGACTTCACACACCTCCAATCTGACTTCACACATCTCCATTCTATGACTTCACACACCTTCATTTTTACTTTACAAACATCCATTCTATAACTTCACACACCTCCATTCTATGACTTCACACACCTCCCTTCAGTGACTTCACACACCTCCATTCTATGAGTTCACACACCTCCATTCTGACTCCACACACCTCCATTCTATGACTTCACACACCTCCATTCTGAATTCACACAGCTCCATTCTGTGACTTCACACACCTCCATTCTGACTTCAAACACCTCAATTCTGTGACTTCACACACCTCCATTCTATGACTTCATACCGTCCATTCTGTGACTTCACACACCTCCATTCTATGACTTCACACACCTCCATTCTCTGACTTCGCACACCTCCTTTGTATGACTTCACCCAACTCCATTCTATGACTTCACACATCCATTCTGACTTCACACCCCTCCATTCTGTGACTTCATACACCTCCATTATATGACTTCATACACCTCCATTCTATGACTTCACACACGTCCATTCTGTGACTTCACACACTTCCATTCTATGACTTCACACACCTCCATTTTGACTACACACACTACCATTCTATGAGTTCACACACCTCCATTCTGACTTCACACACCTCCATTCTATGACTTCACACACCTCCATTCTACGACTTCACACACCTTCTTTCTATGACTTCACCCAACTCCATTCTATGACTTCACACATCCATTCAGACTTCACACACCTCCATTCTGTGAATTCACACACCTCCATTATATGACTTCACACACCTCCATTCTATGCCTGCACACACCTTCATTCTTACTTCACAAACATACATTCTATGACTTCACACTCCTCCATTCTATGCCTTCAAACACCTGCATTCTTTGACTCCATTCTGTGTTCACACACCTCAATTCTGTGACTTCACACACCTCCATTTTGACTTCACACGCCTCCATTCTATGACTTCACACACCTCCATTCTATGTCTTCACACACCTCCATTCTTTGACTTCACACACCTAAATTCTGACTTGACACATATCCATTCTGTGACTTCACACACCTCCATTCTGACTTCACACATCTCCATTCTATGACTTCACACACCTTCATTTTTACATTACAAACATCCATTCTATAACTTCACACACCTCCATTCTATGACTTCACACACCTCCATTCAGTGACTTCACACACCTCCATTCTCTGACTTCACACACCTCCATTCTGTGACTTCAAACACCTCCATTCTATGACTTCACACACTTCCATTGTGACGTTACACACCTCCATTCTATGAGTTCACACACCTCCATTCTGACTTCACACACCTCCATTCTATGACTTCACACACCTACATTCTGAATTCACACAGCTTAATTCTGTGCCTTCACAAAACTCTATTCTATTATTTCACACACCTCCATACTACGACTTCACAAAACTCCATCTATGACTTCACACACCTCCATTCTGACTTCACACACCTCTATTCTATGACTTCGCCCACCTCCATTCTGACATCACACACCTCCATTCTATGACTTCACAGACCTCGAATCTGTGATTTCACTCACATGCACTCTATGACTTCACACTCCTCCATTCTATGACTTCAAACACCTCCATTCTTTGACTTCACACACCTCCATTCTGTGTTCACACACCTCAATTCTGTGACTTCACACACCTCTATTCTGACTTCACACACCTCCATTCTATGGCTTCCCACACTTCCTTTCTATGACTTCACCAACCTCCAATCGATGACTACACTCCTCCATTCTGACTTCACACTCCTCCACTCTGTGACTTCACACACCCCCATTCTATGAGTTCACATACCTCCATTCTATGACTTCACACACCTTCATTCTTACTTCAGAAACATCCATTCTATGACTTCACAAACCTCCATTATAAGACTTCACACACTTCCATTCTATGACTTCACACACCTCCATTCTGTGACTTCACACACCTCCATTCTGAGTTCACGCAACTCCATTAGGTGACTTCACACACCTCCATTCTGACTTCACACACCTCCATTATATGACTTCACACACATCCATTCTGTGACTTCTCACACCTCGATTCTGTGACTTCACACAGCTACAATAAGTGACTTCACAAACTTCCATTCTATGACTTCACACACCTCCATTCTATGACTTCACACACCTCCTTTGTATGACTTCACCCAACTCCATTCTATGACTTCACACATCCATTCTGACTTCACACCCCTCCATTCTGTGACTTCATACACCTCCATTATATGACTTCATACACCTCCATTCTATGACTTCACACACGTCCATTCTGTGACTTCACACACCTCCATTCTATGACTTCACACCCCTCCATTGTGACTACACACACTACCATTCTATGAGTTCACACACCTCCATTCTGACTTCACACACCTCCATTCTATTACTTCACACACCTCCATTCTGAATTCACACAGCTCAGTTCTGTGACTTCACAAAATTCCATTCTGACTTCACACACCTCCATTGTATGTATTCACACACGTCCATTCTGTGACTTCACACACCTCCAATCTGACATCACACACCTCCATTCTATGATTTCACAGACCTCTAATCTATGACTTCACTCACCTCCACTATATGACTTCCCACACCTCCTTTCTATGACTTCACCCACCTCCAATCTATGACTACACACCTCCATTCTGACTTCACAGACCTCCATTCTGTGACTTCACACACCTCCATTCTATGACTTCACACACCTCCATTCTATGACTTCACACACCTTCATTCTTACTTCAGAAACATCCATTCTATGACTTCACACACCTCCATTCTATGACTTCACAAACCTCCATTCTGTGATTTCACACACTTCCATTCTGACTTCACACACTTCCATTCTATGACTTCACACAATTCCATTCTATGACTTCAAACACCTCCATTCTCTGACTTCACACACCTCCATTCTGAGTTCACACACCTCCAATCTGTGACTTCACACACCTCAATTCTGTGAATTCACACACTTCCATTCTATGACTTCACACACCTTCATTCTATGATTTCACACACCTCCATTTTGTGACTTCACAAACCTCCATTCTATGACCTCACACACCTTCATTCTATGATTTCACACACCTCCATTCTATGACTTCACACATCAATTTTGACTTCACACACCTCCAATATATGACTTCAAACACCTCAATTCTGTGACTTCACACACCTCCATTCTATGACTTCAAACCGTCCATTCTTTGACTTCACACACCTCCATTCTATGACTTCAGACACCTAAATTCTGAGTTGACACATCTCCATTCTGTGACTTCACACACCTCCATTCTGACTTCACACATCTCCATTCTATGACTTCACACACCTTCATTTTTACTTTACAAACATCCATTCTATAACTTCACACACCTCCATTATATGACTTCACACACCTCCATTCAGTGACTTCACACACCTCCATTCTATGACTTCACGCACCTCCATTCTGTGACTTTACACACCTCCATTCTATGACTTCACACACTTCCATTGTGACTTCACACACCTCCATTCTATGAGTTCACATACCTCCATTCTGACTTCACACACCTCCATTATATGACTTCATACACCTCCATTCTATGACTTCACACACGTCCATTCTGTGACTTCACACACTTCCATTCTATGACTTCACACACCTCCATTTTGACTACACACACTACCATTCTATGAGTTCACACACCTCCATTCTGACTTCACACACCTCCATTCTATGACTTCACACACCTCCATTCTACGACTTCACACACCTTCTTTCTATGACTTCACCCAACTCCATTCTATGACTTCACACATCCATTCAGACTTCACACACCTCCATTCTGTGAATTCACACACCTCCATTATATGACTTCACACACCTCCATTCTATGCCTGCACACACCTTCATTCTTACTTCACAAACATACATTCTATGACTTCACACTCCTCCATTCTATGCCTTCAAACACCTGCATTCTTTGACTCCATTCTGTGTTCACACACCTCAATTCTGTGACTTCACACACCTCCATTTTGACTTCACACGCCTCCATTCTATGACTTCACACACCTCCATTCTATGTCTTCACACACCTCCATTCTTTGACTTCACACACCTAAATTCTGACTTGACACATATCCATTCTGTGACTTCACACACCTCCATTCTGACTTCACACATCTCCATTCTATGACTTCACACACCTTCATTTTTACATTACAAACATCCATTCTATAACTTCACACACCTCCATTCTATGACTTCACACACCTCCATTCAGTGACTTCACACACCTCCATTCTCTGACTTCACACACCTCCATTCTGTGACTTCAAACACCTCCATTCTATGACTTCACACACTTCCATTGTGACGTTACACACCTCCATTCTATGAGTTCACACACCTCCATTCTGACTTCACACACCTCCATTCTATGACTTCACACACCTACATTCTGAATTCACACAGCTTAATTCTGTGCCTTCACAAAACTCTATTCTATTATTTCACACACCTCCATACTACGACTTCACAAAACTCCATCTATGACTTCACACACCTCCATTCTGACTTCACACACCTCTATTCTATGACTTCGCCCACCTCCATTCTGACATCACACACCTCCATTCTATGACTTCACAGACCTCGAATCTGTGATTTCACTCACATGCACTCTATGACTTCACACTCCTCCATTCTATGACTTCAAACACCTCCATTCTTTGACTTCACACACCTCCATTCTGTGTTCACACACCTCAATTCTGTGACTTCACACACCTCTATTCTGACTTCACACACCTCCATTCTATGGCTTCCCACACTTCCTTTCTATGACTTCACCAACCTCCAATCGATGACTACACTCCTCCATTCTGACTTCACACTCCTCCACTCTGTGACTTCACACACCCCCATTCTATGAGTTCACATACCTCCATTCTATGACTTCACACACCTTCATTCTTACTTCAGAAACATCCATTCTATGACTTCACAAACCTCCATTATAAGACTTCACACACTTCCATTCTATGACTTCACACACCTCCATTCTGTGACTTCACACACCTCCATTCTGAGTTCACGCAACTCCATTAGGTGACTTCACACACCTCCATTCTGACTTCACACACCTCCATTATATGACTTCACACACATCCATTCTGTGACTTCTCACACCTCGATTCTGTGACTTCACACAGCTACAATAAGTGACTTCACAAACTTCCATTCTATGACTTCACACACCTCCATTCTATGACTTCACACACCTCCTTTGTATGACTTCACCCAACTCCATTCTATGACTTCACACATCCATTCTGACTTCACACCCCTCCATTCTGTGACTTCATACACCTCCATTATATGACTTCATACACCTCCATTCTATGACTTCACACACGTCCATTCTGTGACTTCACACACCTCCATTCTATGACTTCACACCCCTCCATTGTGACTACACACACTACCATTCTATGAGTTCACACACCTCCATTCTGACTTCACACACCTCCATTCTATTACTTCACACACCTCCATTCTGAATTCACACAGCTCAGTTCTGTGACTTCACAAAATTCCATTCTGACTTCACACACCTCCATTGTATGTATTCACACACGTCCATTCTGTGACTTCACACACCTCCAATCTGACATCACACACCTCCATTCTATGATTTCACAGACCTCTAATCTATCACTTCACTCACCTCCACTATATGACTTCCCACACCTCCTTTCTATGACTTCACCCACCTCCAATCTATGACTACACACCTCCATTCTGACTTCACAGACCTCCATTCTGTGACTTCACACACCTCCATTCTATGACTTCACACACCTCCATTCTATGACTTCACACACCTTCATTCTTACTTCAGAAACATCCATTCTATGACTTCACACACCTCCATTCTATGACTTCACAAACCTCCATTCTGTGATTTCACACACTTCCATTCTGACTTCACACACTTCCATTCTATGACTTCACACAATTCCATTCTATGACTTCAAACACCTCCATTCTCTGACTTCACACACCTCCATTCTGAGTTCACACACCTCCAATCTGTGACTTCACACACCTCAATTCTGTGAATTCACACACTTCCATTCTATGACTTCACACACCTTCATTCTATGATTTCACACACCTCCATTTTGTGACTTCACAAACCTCCATTCTATGACCTCACACACCTTCATTCTATGATTTCACACACCTCCATTCTATGACTTCACACATCAATTTTGACTTCACACACCTCCAATATATGACTTCAAACACCTCAATTCTGTGACTTCACACACCTCCATTCTATGACTTCAAACCGTCCATTCTTTGACTTCACACACCTCCATTCTATGACTTCAGACACCTAAATTCTGAGTTGACACATCTCCATTCTGTGACTTCACACACCTCCATTCTGACTTCACACATCTCCATTCTATGACTTCACACACCTTCATTTTTACTTTACAAACATCCATTCTATAACTTCACACACCTCCATTATATGACTTCACACACCTCCATTCAGTGACTTCACACACCTCCATTCTATGACTTCACGCACCTCCATTCTGTGACTTTACACACCTCCATTCTATGACTTCACACACTTCCATTGTGACTTCACACACCTCCATTCTATGAGTTCACATACCTCCATTCTGACTTCACACACCTCCATTATATGACTTCACACACCTCCATTCTGAATTCACACAGCTCCATTCTGTGACTTCACACACCTCCATTCTGACTTCAAACACCTCAATTCTGTGACTTCACACACCTCCATTCTATGACTTCATACCGTCCATTCTGTGACTTCACACACATCCATTCTATGACTTCACACACCTCCTTTGTATGACTTCACCCAACTCCATTCTATGACTTCACACATCCATTCTGACTTCACACCCCTCCATTCTGTGACTTCATACACCTCCATTATATGACTTCATACACCTCCATTCTATGACTTCACACACGTCCATTCTGTGACTTCACACACCTCCATTCTATGACTTCACACCCCTCCATTGTGACTACACACACTACCATTCTATGAGTTCACACACCTCCATTCTGACTTCACACTCCTCCATTCTATGACTTCACACACCTCCATTCTACGACTTCACACACCTTCTTTCTATGACTTCACCCAACTCCATTCTATGACTTCACACATCCATTCTGACTTCACACACCTCCATTCTGTGACTTCACACACCACCATTATATGACTTCACACACCTCCCTTCTATGCCTGCACACACCTTCATTCTTACTTCACAAACATACATTCTATGACTTCACACTCCTCCATTCTATGCCTTCAAACACCTCCATTCTTTGACTCCATTCTGTGTTCACACACCTCAATTCTGTGACTTCACACACCTCCATTCTGACGTCACACACCTCCATTCTATGACTTCACACACCTCCATTTTATGTCTTCACACACCTCCATTCTTTGACTTCACACACCTAAATTCTGACTTGACACATCTCCATTCTGTGACTTCACACACCTCCATTCTGACTTCACACATCTCCATTCTATGACTTCACACACCTTCATTTTTACATTACAAACATCCATTCTATAACTTCACACACCTCCATTCTATGACTTCACACACCTCCATTCAGTGACTTCACACACCTCCATTCTATGACTTCACACACCTCCATTCTGTGACTTAAAACACCTCCATTCTATGACTTCACACACTTCCATTGTGACGTCACACACCTCCATTCTATGAGTTCACAAACCTCCATTCTGACTTCACACACCTCCATTCTATGACTTCACACACCTCCATTCTGAATTCACACAGCTCCATTCTGTGCCTTCACAAAACTCTATTCTATTATTTCACACACCTCCATACTACGACTTCACACAACTCCATCTATGACTTCACACACCTCCATTCTGACTTCACACACCTCTATCCTATGACTTCGCACACCTCCATTCTGACATCACACACCTCCATTCTATGACTTCACAGACCTCGAATCTGTGATTTCACTCACATGCACTCTATGACTTCACACTCCTCCATTCTATGACTTCAAACACCTCCGTTCTTTGACTTCACACACCTCCATTCTGTGTTCACACACCTCAATTCTGTGACTTCACACACCTCCATTCTGACTTCACACACCTCCATTCTATGGCTTCCCACACTTCCTTTCTATGACTTCACCAACCTCCAATCGATGACTACACACCTCCATTCTGACTTCACACACCTCCACTCTGTGACTTCACACACCCCCATTCTATGAGTTCACATACCTCCATTCTATGACTTCACACACCTTCATTCTTACTTCAGAAACATCCATTCTATGACTTCACAAACCTCCATTGTATGACTTCACACACTTCCATTCTATGACTTCACACACCTCCATTCTGTGACTTCACACACCTCCATTCTGAGTTCACACAACTCCATTGGGTGACTTCACACACCTCCATTCTGACTTCACACACCTCCATTATATGACTTCACACACTTCCATTCTATAACTTCACACACATCCATTCTGTGACTTCACACAGCTCCATTCTGAGTTCACACACCTCCATTCTGTGACTTCTCACACCTCAATTCTGTGACTTCACACAGCTCCAATAAGTGACTTCACACAATTCCATTCTATGACTTCACACACCTCCATTGTATGACTTCACACATACATTTTGATTTCACACACCTCCAATATATGATTTCAAACACCTCAATTCTGTGCCTTCACACACCTCCATTCTATGACTCCATACCGTCCATTCTGTGACTTCACACACCTCCATTCTATGACTTCACACACTTCCATTCTATGACTTCACACACCTCCATTCTGTGACTTTACACACCTCCATTCTGGGTTCACACACCTCCATTCTGTGACTTCACATTCCTGCAATCTGTGACATCCCACACCTCCATTCTGTGACTTCACACACCTCCATTCTATGACTTCCCACACCTCCATTCTGTGACTTCACGAACCTCCATTCTATGACTTCACACACCTCCATTGTGACTACACACACCTCCATTCTATGAGTTCACACACCTCCATTCTGACTTCACACACCTCCATTCTATGACTTCACACACCTCCATTCTGAATTCACACAGCTCAATTCTGTGACTTCACAAAATTCCATTCTGACTTCACACACCTCCATTGTATGTATTCACACACATCCGTTCTGTGACTTCACACACCTCCATTGTGACGTCACACACCTCCATTCTATGGGTTCACACACCTCCATTCTGACTTCATACACCTCTATTCTATGACTTCGCACACCTCCATTCTGACATCACACACCTCCATTCTATGACTTCACAGACCTCGAATCTGTGATTTCACTCACATGCACTCTATGACTTCACACTCCTCCATTCTATGATTTCCCACACCTCCTTTCTATGACTTCACCCACCTCCAATCGATGACTACACACCTCCATTCTGACTTCACACACCTCCATTCTGTGACTTCACACACCCCCATTCTATGAGTTCACATACCTCCATTCTATGACTTCACACAGCTTCATTCTTACTTCAGAAACATCCATTCTATGACTTCACACAACTCCATTCTATGACTTCACAAACCTCCATTCTGTGACTTCACACACCTCCATTCTGAGTTCACACAACTCCATTCGGTGACTTCACACACCTCCATTCTGACTTCACACACCTCCATTATATGACTTCACACACTTCCATTCTATGACTTCACACACCTCCTTTCTATGACTTCACCAAACTCCATTCTATGACTTCACACATCCATTCTGACTTAACACCCTCCATTTTGTGACTTCATACACCTCCATTATATTACTTCATACACCTCCATTCTATGACTTCACACACGTCCATTCTGTGACTTCACACACCTCCATTCTGACTTCACACACCTCCATTCTATGACTTCACACACCTCCATTCTACGACTTCACACACCTTCTTTCTATGACTTCCTCCAACTCCATTCTATGATTCACACATCCATTCTGACTTCACACACCTCCATTCTGTGACTTCACACACGTCCATTATATGACTTCACACACCTCCATTCTATGCCTGCACACACCTTCATTCTTACTTCACAAACATACATTCTATGACTTCACACTCCTCAATTCTATGCCTTCAAACACCTCCATTCTTTGACTCCATTCTGTGTTCACACACCTCAATTCTGTGACTTCACACACCTCCTTTCTGACTTCACAGAACTGCATTCTATGACTTCACACACCTCCATTCTATGTCTTCACACACCTCCATTCTTTGACTTCACACACCTTAATTCTGACTTGACACATCTCTATTCTGTGACTTCACACACCTCCATTCTGACTTCACACATCTCCATTCTATGACTTCACACACCTTCATTTTTACATTACAAACATCCATTCTATAACTTCACACACCTGCATTGTATGACTTCACACACCTCCATTGTGTGACTTCACACACCTCCATTCTATGACTTCACAAACTTCCATTGTGACGTCACACACCTCCATTCTATGAGTTCACACACCTCCATTCTATGACTTCGAACACCTACATTCTCACTTCACACACCTCCATTCTGTGACTTCACACACCTCCATTTAGTGACTTCACACACCTACATTCTTTGACTTCACACACCTCCAATGTGACATCACACACGTCCATTATATGATTTCACAGACCTCCAATCTGTGACATCACTCACCTGCACTCTATGACTTCACACTCCTCCATTCTATGACTTCCCACACCTCCTTTCTATGAATTCACCCACCTCCAATCTGTGACTACACACGTCCATTCTGACTTCACACACCTACATTCTGTGACTTCACACACCTCCATTCTATAACTTCACACACCTCCATTCTATGATTTCACACACCTCCATTCTGAATTCACACAGCTCCATTCTGTGACTTCACACACCTCTATTCTATGACTTCGCACACCTCCATTCTGACATCACACACCTCCATTCTATGACTTCACAGACCTCGAATCTGTGACTTCACTCACCTGCACTCTATCACTTCACACTCCTCCATTCTATGACTTCACCCACCTCCAATCTCTGATTACACACCTCCATTCTGACTTCACACACCTCCATTCTGTGACTTCACACACCTCCATTCCATGACTTCACACACCTTCATTTTTACTTCAGAAACATTCAGACACCTCCATACTATGACTTCACAAACCTCCATTCTGTGACTTTACACATGCATTTTGACTTCACACACCGCCAATATATGACTTCAAACACCTCAATTCTGTGACTTCACACAGCTCCATTCTATGACTTCATAACGTCCATTCTGTGACTTCACACACCTCCTTTCTATGACTTCACACACTTCCATTCTATGACTTCACACACCTCCATTCTGTGCCTTTACACACCTCCATTCTGAGTTCACACACCTCCATTCTGTGACGTCACACACCTGTATTCTGTGACTTCCCACACCTCCATTCTGTGACTTCACACACCTCCATTCTATGACTTCACACACCTCTACTCTGACTTCACACACCTCCGTTCTATGACTTCATACACCT